>CM060659.1:565033-652533 GCA_030686955.1 Odontamblyopus rebecca
TAGTGTGAGTGTAGAACATAGAACCCTACACTCGGTTCTAAAGTCCTAGTGTGAGCGGAACATAGAACCCTACACTCGGCTCTAAAGTCCTAGTGTGAGTGTAGAACATAGAACCCTACACTCGGCTCTAAAGTCCTAGTGTGAGGTGAGCGGAACATAGAACCCTACACTCGGTTCTAAAGTCCTAGTGTGAGAGGAACATAGAACCCTACACTCGGTTCTAAAGTCCTAGTGTGAGCGGAACATAGAACCCTACACTCGGCTCTAAAGTCCTAGTGTGAGCGGAACATAGAACCCTACACTCGGTTCTAAAGTCCTAGTGTGAGCGGAACATAGAACCCTACACTCGGTTCTAAAGTCCTAGTGTGAGTGAGGAACATAGAACCCTACACTCGGCTCTAAAGTCCTAGTGTGAGGTGAGCGGAACATAGAACCCTACACTCAGTTCTAAAGTCCTAGTGTGAGCGGAACATAGAACCCTACACTCGGCTCTAAAGTCCTAGTGTGAGCGGAACATAGAACCCTACACTCAGCTCTAAAGTCCTAGTGTGAGTGTAGAACATAGAACCCTACACTCGGTTCTAAAGTCCTAGTGTGAGCGGAACATAGAACCCTACACTCGGCTCTAAAGTCCTAGTGTGAGCGGAACATAGAACCCTACACTCGGCTCTAAAGTCCTAGTGTGAGTGTAGAACATAGAACCCTACACTCAGTTCTAAAGTCCTAGTGTGAGCGGAACATAGAACCCTACACTCGGTTCTAAAGTCCTCGTGTGAGCAGAACATAGAACCCTACACTCGGTTCTAAAGTCCTAGTGTGAGTGAGGAACATAGAACCCTACACTCGGCTCTAAAGTCCTAGTGTGAGCGGAACATAGAACCCTACACTCGGCTCTAAAGTCCTAGTGTGAGTGTAGAACATAGAACCCTACACTCAGTTCTAAAGTCCTAGTGTGAGCGGAACATAGAACCCTACACTCGGTTCTAAAGTCCTCGTGTGAGCGGAACATAGAACCCTACACTCGGTTCTAAAGTCCTAGTGTGAGCTGAACATAGAACCCTACACTCGGTTCTAAAGTCCTCGTGTGAGCGGAACATAGAACCCTACACTCGGTTCTAAAGTCCTAGTGTGAGTGAGGAACATAGAACCCTACACTCGGCTCTAAAGTCCTAGTGTGAGCGGAACATAGAACCCTACACTCGGTTCTAAAGTCCTCGTGTGAGCGGAACATAGAACCCTACACTCAGTTCTAAAGTCCTAGTGTGAGTGTAGAACATAGAACCCTACACTCGGCTCTAAAGTCCTAGTGTGAGTGAGGAACATAGAACCCTACACTCGGCTCTAAAGTCCTAGTGTGAGTGAGGAACATAGAACCCTACACTCGGTTCTAAAGTCCTCGTGTGAGCGGAACATAGAACCCTACACTCGGTTCTAAAGTCCTCGTGTGAGCGGAACATAGAACCCTACACTCGGCTCTAAAGTCCTAGTGTGAGTGTTGACCATAGAACCCTACACTCGGCTCTAAAATCCTAGTGTGAGTGAGGAACATAGAACCCTACACTCGGCTCTAAAGTCCTAGTGTGAGTGAGGAACATAGAACCCTACACTCAGTTCTAAAGTCCTAGTGTGAGCGGAACATAGAACCCTAAACTCGGATATAAAGTCCTCGTGTGAGCGGAACATAGAACCCTACACTCAGTTCTAAAGTCCTAGTGTGAGCGGAACATAGAACCCTACACTCGGTTCTAAAGTCCTCGTGTGAGCGGAACATAGAACCCTACACTCGGTTCTAAAGTCCTAGTGTGAGTGAGGAACATAGAACCCTACACTCGGCTCTAAAGTCCTAGTGTGAGCGGAACATAGAACCCTACACTCGGTTCTAAAGTCCTCGTGTGAGCGGAACATAGAACCCTACACTCAGTTCTAAAGTCCTAGTGTGAGTGTAGAACATAGAACCCTACACTCGGCTCTAAAATCCTAGTGTGAGTGAGGAACATAGAACCCTACACTCGGCTCTAAAGTCCTAGTGTGAGTGAGGAACATAGAACCCTACACTCAGTTCTAAAGTCCTAGTGTGAGCGGAACATAGAACCCTACACTCGGCTCTAAAGTCCTAGTGTGAGTGAGGAACATAGAACCCTACACTCGGCTCCAAAGTCCTAGTGTGAGCGGAACATAGAACCCTACACTCGGCTCTAAAGTCCTAGTGTGAGTGAGGAACATAGAACCCTACACTCGGCTCTAAAGTCCTAGTGTGAGCGGAACATAGAACCCTACACTCGGCTCTAAAGTCCTAGTGTGAGCGGAACATAGAACCCTACACTCGGCTCTAAAGTCCTAGTGTGAGCGGAACATAGAACCCTACACTCGGCTCTAAAGTCCGAGTGTGAGTGAGAACATAGATCCCTCCACTCGGTTCTATAGTCCTAGTGTGTGTGAGGAACATAGAACCCTACACTCGGCTCTAAAGTCCTAGTGTGAGCGGAACATAGAACCCTACACTCGGTTCTAAAGTCCTAGTGTGAGTGAGGAACATAGAACCCTACACTCGGCTCTAAAGTCCTAGTGTGAGTGTAGAACATAGAACCCTACACTCAGCTCTAAAGTCCTAGTGTGAGCGGAACATAGAACCCTACACTCGGCTCTAAAGTCCTAGTGTGAGCGGAACATAGAACCCTACACTCGGTTCTAAAGTCCTAGTGTGAGTGAGGAACATAGAACCCTACACTCGGCTCTAAAGTCCTAGTGTGAGTGTAGAACATAGAACCCTACACTCAGCTCTAAAGTCCTAGTGTGAGCGGAACATAGAACCCTACACTCGGCTCTAAAGTCCTAGTGTGAGCGGAACATAGAACCCTACACTCGGCTCTAAAGTCCTAGTGTGAGTGAGGAACATAGAACCCTACATTCAGCTCTAAAGTCCTAGTGTGAGCGGAACATAGAACCCTACACTCGGCTCTAAAGTCCTAGTGTGAGCGGAACATAGAACCCTACACTCGGCTCTAAAGTCCTAGTGTGAGTGAGGAACATAGAACCCTACACTCGGTTCTAAAGTCCGAGTGTGAGCGGAACATAGAACCCTACACTCGGCTCTAAAGTCCGAGTGTGAGCGGAACATAGAACCCTACACTCGGCTCTAAAGTCCGAGTGTGAGTGAGGAACATAGAACCCTACACTCGGTTCTAAAGTCCTAGTGTGAGTGAGGAACATAGAACCCTACACTCGGCTCTAAAGTCCTAGTGTGAGCGGAACATAGAACCCTACACTCGGCTCTAAAGTCCTAGTGTGAGTGGAACATAGAACCCTACACTCGGCTCTAAAGTCCTAGTGTGAGCGGAACATAGAACCCTACACTCAGCTCTAAAGTCCTCGTGTGAGCGGAACATAGAACCCTACACTCAGCTCTAAAGTCCGAGTGTGAGCGGAACATAGAACCCTACACTCGGCTCTAAAGTCCGAGTGTGAGTGAGGAACATAGAACCCTACACTCGGTTCTAAAGTCCTAGTGTGAGTGAGGAACATAGAACCCTACACTCGGCTCTAAAATCCTAGTGTGAGTGAGGAACATAGAACCCTACACTCGGCTCTAAAGTCCGAGTGTGAGCGGAACATAGAACCCTACACTCAGCTCTAAAGTCCTCGTGTGAGCGGAACATAGAACCCTACACTCGGCTCTAAAGTCCTAGTGTGAGCGGAACATAGAACCCTACACTCGGCTCTAAAGTCCTAGTGTGAGCGGAACATAGAACCCTACACTCGGCTCTAAAGTCCTAGTGTGAGTGGAACATAGAACCCTACACTCGGCTCTAAAGTCCTAGTGTGAGCGGAACATAGAACCCTACACTCAGCTCTAAAGTCCTCGTGTGAGCGGAACATAGAACCCTACACTCGGCTCTAAAGTCCTAGTGTGAGTGGAACATAGAACCCTACACTCGGCTCTAAAGTCCTAGTGTGAGTGAGGAACATAGAACCCTACACTCGGTTCTAAAGTCCGAGTGTGAGTGAGGAACATAGAACCCTACACTCGGTTCTAAAGTTCTAGTTGAAAGTTCTTAGAGACCTTCAGGGTGAGGGTCCCGTCCAGCCCGCTGGAGATGGTGGACACCACGTTGCACTGGGCCACAGTGTGGTAACTCGGGTTGGAGAAGCACGGAGCCCCAGTGTTCTGCCCAGAGGGGTGCCCAGGGGTGCCCTCTGAGGGGGGGCGCATGGCCACGGTGCTGCCACACTCTGAAACACAGGAGGACACACTCTGAAACACAGGAGGACACACTCTGAAACACAGGAGGACACACTCTGAAACACAGGACACACTCTGAAACACAGGAGGACACACTCTGAAACACAGGACACACTCTGAAACACAGGAGGACACACTCTGAAACACAGGACACACTCTGAAACACAGGACACACTCTGAAACACAGGAGGACACACTCTGAAACACAGGAGGACACACTCTGAAACACAGGACACACTCTGAAACACAGGAGGACACACTCTGAAACACAGGACACACTCTGAAACACAGGACACACTCTGAAACACAGGACACACTCTGAAACACAGGACACACTCTGAAACACAGGAGGACACACTCTGAAACACAGGAGGACACACTCTGAAACACAGGACACACTCTGAAACACAGGAGGACACACTCTGAAACACAGGAGGACACACTCTGAAACACAGGAGGACACACTCTGAAACACAGGAGGACACACTCTGAAACACAGGACACACTCTGAAACACAGGAGGACACACTCTGAAACACAGGACACACTCTGAAACACAGGAGGACACACTCTGAAACACAGGAGGACACACTCTGAAACACAGGACACACTCTGAAACACAGGACACACTCTGAAACACAGGAGGACACACTCTGAAACACAGGAGGACACACTCTGAAACACAGGACACACTCTGAAACACAGGACACACTCTGAAACACAGGAGGACACACTCTGAAACACAGGAGGACACACTCTGAAACACAGGACACACTCTGAAACACAGGACACACTCTGAAACACAGGACACACTCTGAAACACAGGACACACTCTGAAACACAGGACACACTCTGAAACACAGGACACACTCTGAAACACAGGAGGACACACTCTGAAACACAGGAGGACACACTCTGAAACACAGGAGGACACACTCTGAAACACAGGAGGACACACTCTGAAACACAGGACACACTCTGAAACACAGGACACACTCTGAAACACAGGACACACTCTGAAACACAGGAGGACACACTCTGAAACACAGGAGGACACACTCTGAAACACAGGACACACTCTGAAACACAGGACACACTCTGAAACACAGGAGGACACACTCTGAAACACAGGACACACTCTGAAACACAGGACACACTCTGAAACACAGGACACACTCTGAAACACAGGAGGACACACTCTGAAACACAGGACACACTCTGAAACACAGGAGGACACACTCTGAAACACAGGACACACTCTGAAACACAGGAGGACACACTCTGAAACACAGGAGGACACACTCTGAAACACAGGACACACTCTGAAACACAGGACACACTCTGAAACACAGGACACAGGAAAAGGAGGAGGATATCGAAAGTGTAAATCACATTTGTTCTGGAGATGTGCAAAATAAGAATATTAATTGTATTTTTTGAAGTCAAAATGAACAGAATGTGACGTCAACACAGACTCAAAAATGACCCAAGACACTTCCAGGTGCATTTTGCCTTTTGTTCTGTTTAACAGTTTTAATCCAAACTCCTTCATTAAGAGTCTGGATCACAGCGGCTCATCAGGCAGCTCCACTCATTTCACATTTCGCTTTATTCCTCCTCGGAGACGCTGAGATCTTCCACGCACCATTAAACCACGTCCAGACTCCTCCCAGAACATGCAGATAATTATATAAGAGATTAAAGATGAATGAAGGGCCGGCGCCTTCACTATCCGAGCTCCTTAACAGCCCAACACTTCTGAAAACACATCCGGCTGTTGTTTACATTTTAATACGGTATCAAACCCACCAGGACTCGTCAGCATAATCTTCTTCGGTTTAAGTCGGAGCAGAAATTGGGGTCATAAAACAAAAATAAGAGCAGATCTGAGGCCCGTGTGGAGCCGCTCTGCTAAATCAAATCTGTGATAATAACAGACAAACAAATGCAGGATTTCACTCTGGAGGTACGGCCGGACTGTTAAAGACTAAAACTCTGAGCAGAGAGAGCTCCATCATCACTGCTGAGGAACACTGCTGAGGAACACTACTGAGGAACACTGCTGAGGAACACTACTGAGGAACACTGCTGAGGAACACTGCTGAGGAACACTGCTGAGGAACACTACTGAGGAACACTGCTGAGGAACACTACTGAGGAACACTGCTGGGGAACACTACTGAGGAACACTACTGAGGAACACTGCTGAGGAACACTACTGAGGAACACTACTGAGGAACACTAGAGAGGAACACTTCTGAGGAACACTGCTGAGGAACACTTCTGAGGAACACTGCTGAGGAACACTTCTGAGGAACACTACTGAGGAACACTGCTGAGGAACACTGCTGAGGAACACTACTGAGGAACACTGCTGAGGAACACTACTGAGGAACACTGCTGAGGAACACTGCTGAGGAACACTGCTGAGGAACACTACTGAGGAACACTACTGAGGAACACTACTGAGGAACACTGCTGAGGAACACTGCTGAGGAACACTGCTGAGGAACACTGCTGAGGAACACTGCTGAGGAACACTGCTGAGGAACACTACTGAGGAACACTACTGAGGAACACTGCTGAGGAACACTGCTGAGGAACACTGCTGAGGAACACTGCTGAGGAACACTGCTGAGGAACACTACTGAGGAACACTGCTGAGGAACACTGCTGAGGAACACTGCTGAGGAACACTGCTGAGGAACACTGCTGAGGAACACTGCTGAGGAACACTACTGAGGAACACTGCTGAGGAACACTGCTGAGGAACACTGCTGAGGAACACTGCTGAGGAACACTGCTGAGGAACACTACTGAAAAACACTACTGACGAACACTACTGAGGAACACTGCTGAGGAACACTACTGAGGAACACTGCTGAGGAACACTACTGAGGAACACTGCTGAGGAACACTGCTGAGAAACACTACTGAGGAACACTGCTGAGGAACACTGCTGAGGAACACTGCTGAGGAACACTGCTGAGGAACACTGCTGAGGAACACTACTGAGGAACACTGCTGAGGAACACTACTGAGGAACACTGCTGAGGAACACTACTGAGGAACACTACTGAGGAACACTACTGAGGAACACTGCTGAGGAACACTGCTGAGGAACACTGCTGAGGAACACTGCTGAGGAACACTACTGAGGAACACTGCTGAGGAACACTGCTGAGGAACACTGCTGAGGAACACTGCTGAGGAACACTGCTGAGGAACACTGCTGAGGAGCACTACTGAGGAACACTGCTGAGGAACACTGCTGAGGAACACTGCTGAGGAACACTGCTGAGGAACACTGCTGAGGAACACTGCTGAGGAGCACTACTGAGGAACACTGCTGAGGAACACTGCTGAGGAACACTACTGAGGAACACTGCTGAGGAACACTGCTGAGGAACACTACTGAGGAACACTGCTGAGGAACACTGCTGAGGAACACTACTGAGGAACACTGCTGAGGAACACTACTGGGGAACACTGCTGAGGAACACTGCTGAGGAACACTACTGAGGAACACTGCTGAGGAACACTGCTGAAAAACACTACTGACGAACACTGCTGAGTAACACTGCTGGGGAACACTGCTGAGTAACACTGCTGGGGAACACTACTGAGGAACACTGCTGAGGAACACTACTGTGGAACACTGCTGAGGAACACTGCTGGGGAACACTACTGAGGAACACTACTGAGGAACACTGCTGAGGAACACTACTGAGGAACACTGCTGAGGAACACTACTGAGGAACACTACTGAGGAACACTGCTGAGGAACACTGCTGAGGAACACTGCTGAGGAACACTACTGAGGAACACTGCTGAGGAACACTACTGAGGAACACTACTGTGGAACACTACTGAGGAACACTGCTGAGGAACACTGCTGAGGAACACTGCTGAGGAACACTGCTGAGGAACACTGCTGAGGAACACTGCTGGGGAACACTGATGAGGACCACTGCTGAGGAACACTGCTGAAAAACACTACTGACGAACACTGCTGAGTAACACTGCTGGGGAACACTGCTGAGTAACACTGCTGGGGAACACTACTGAGGAACACTGCTGAGGAACACTACTGAGGAACACTACTGTGGAACACTACTGAGGAACACTGCTGAGGAACACTGCTGAGGAACACTACTGAGGAACACTGCTGAGGAACACTGCTGAGGAACACTACTGAGGAACACTGCTGAGGAACACTACTGAGGAACACTACTGAGGAACACTGCTGAGGAACACTACTGAGGAACACTACTGAGGAACACTGCTGAGGAACACTACTGAGGAACACTACTGGGGAACACTGCTGAGGAACACTGCTGGGGAACACTGATGAGGAACACTACTGAGGAACACTACTGAGGAACACTACTGAGGAACACTGCTGAGGAACACTGCTGAGGAACACTGCTGAGGAACACTGCTGAGGAACACTGCTGAGGAACACTACTGAGGAACACTGCTGAGGAACACTACTGGGGAACACTGCTGAGGAACACTGCTGAGGAACACTGCTGAGGAACACTGCTGAGGAACACTACTGAAAAACACTTCTGACGAACACTTCTGAGGAACACTGCTGAGGAACACTGCTGTGGAACACTTCTGAGGAACACTGCTGAGGAACACTTCTGGGGAACACTGCTGAGGAACACTACTGAGGAACACTGCTGAGGAACACTGCTGAGGAACACTACTGAGGAACACTGCTGAGGAACACTGCTGAGGAACACTACTGAAAACACTACTGACGAACACTACTGAGGAACACTGCTGAGGAACACTGCTGGGGAACACTACTGAGGAACACTGCTGAGGAACACTGCTGGGAACACTGCTGAGGAACACTACTGAAACACTACTGAGGAACACTGCTGGGAACACTACTGAGGAACACTGCTGAGGAACACTGCTGGGGAACACTACTGAGGAACACTGCTGAGGAACACTGCTGAGGAACACTGCTGAGGAACACTCCTGAGGAACACTGCTGAGGAACACTGCTGAGGAACACTGCTGAGGAACACTGCTGCGGAACACTGCTGAGGAACACTGCTGAAAACACTACTGAGGAACACTGCTGAGGAACACTGCTGCTGAGAACACTACTGAGGAACACTGCTGAGGAACACTGCTGAGGAACACTGCTGAGGAACACTGCTGAGGAACACTGCTGAGGAACACTGCTCTGAGGAACACTGCTGAGGAACACTGCTGAGGAACACTGCTGCTGGGAACACTGCTGAGGAACACTGCTGGGAACACTGCTGAGGAACACCACTGCTGAGGAACACTGCTGAGGAACACTACTGAGGAACACTGCTGAGGAACACTACTGAGGAACACTACTGAGGAACACTACTGGGGAACACTGCTGAGGAACACTGCTGTGGATCACTTCTGTGGAACACTGCTGTGGAACACTGCTGAGGAACACTGCTGAGGAACACTACTGGGGAACACTGCTGAGGAACACTGCTGAGGAACACTGCTGAGGAACACTACTGAGGAACACTACTGAGGAACACTGCTGAGGAACACTGCTGAGGAACACTGCTGAGGAACACTGCTGAGGAACACTACTGAGGAACACTGCTGAGGAACACTGCTGAGGAACACTACTGAGGAACACTACTGAGGAACACTGCTGAGGAACACTGCTGAGGAACACTACTGAGGAACACTACTGAGGAACACTGCTGAGGAACACTACTGAGGAACACTGCTGAGGAACACTGCTGAGGAACACTGCTGAGGAACACTACTGAGGAACACTTCTGAGGAACACTGCTGAGGAACACTACTGAGGAACACTGCTGAGGAACACTGCTGAGGAACACTGCTGAGGAACACTACTGAGGAACACTGCTGAGGAACACTGCTGAGGAACACTACTGAGGAACACTGCTGAGGAACACTGCTGAGGAACACTGCTGAGGAACACTGCTGAGGAACACTGCTGAGGAACACTACTGAGGAACACTACTGAGGAACACTACTGAGGAACACTGCTGAGGAACACTGCTGAGGAACACTGCTGGGGAACACTACTGAGGAACACTGCTGAGGAACACTGCTGAGGAACACTGCTGAGGAACACTACTGAGGAACACTGCTGAGGAACACTGCTGAGGAACACTGCTGAGGAACACTGCTGAGGAACACTGCTGAGGAACACTACTGGGGAACACTGCTGAGGAACACTGCTGAGGAACACTGCTGAGGAACACTACTGAGGAACACTGCTGAGGAACACTACTGAAAAACACTACTGACGAACACTACTGAGGAACACTGCTGAGGAACACTGCTGGGGAACACTACTGAGGAACACTGCTGAGGAACACTGCTGGGGAACACTGCTGAGGAACACTACTGGGGAACACTGCTGAGGAACACTGCTGAGGAACACTACTGAGGAACACTGCTGAGGAACACTGCTGAGGAACACTGCTGAGGAACACTACTGAGGAACACTGCTGAGGAACACTGCTGAGGAACACTGCTGAGGAACACTACTGAGGAACACTGCTGAGGAACACTGCTGAGGAACACTGCTGAGGAACACTACTGAGGAACACTGCTGAGGAACACTGCTGAGGAACACTGCTGAGGAACACTACTGAGGAACACTGCTGAGGAACACTGCTGAGGAACACTGCTGAGGAACACTACTGAGGAACACTGCTGAGGAACACTACTGACGAACACTACTGAGGAACACTACTGGGGAACACTGCTGGGGAACACTGCTGAGGAACACTACTGGGGAACACTGCTGAGGAACACTGCTGAGGAACACTGCTGGGGAACACTACTGAGGAACACTGCTGAGGAACACTGCTGAGGAACACTGCTGAGGAACACTGCTGAGGAACACTACTGAGGAACACTGCTGAGGAACACTGCTGGGGAACACTGCTGAGGAACACTGCTGAGGAACACTACTGAGGAACACTACTGAGGAACACTGCTGAGGAACACTGCTGAGGAACACTACTGAGGAACACTGCTGAGGAACACTGCTGAGGAACACTACTGAGGAACACTGCTGAGGAACACTGCTGGGGAACACTACTGAGGAACACTGCTGAGGAACACTGCTGAGGAACACTGCTGAGGAACACTACTGAAGAACACTGCTGAGGAACACTGCTGAGGAACACTGCTGAGGAACACTGCTGAGGAACACTGCTGAGGAACACTGCTGAGGAACACTACTGAGGAACACTGCTGAGGAACACTGCTGAGGAACACTACTGAGGAACACTACTGAGGAACACTGCTGAGGAACACTGCTGAGGAACACTACTGAGGAACACTGCTGAGGAACACTGCTGAGGAACACTACTGAGGAACACTACTGAGGAACACTACTGAGGAACACTGCTGAGGAACACTACTGAGGAACACTACTGAGGAACACTGCTGAGGAACACTGCTGAGGAACACTGCTGAGGAACACTGCTGGGGAACACTACTGAGGAACACTGCTGAGGAACACTACTGAGGAACACTACTGAGGAACACTACTGAGGAACACTGCTGAGGAACACTGCTGAGGAACACTGCTGAGGAACACTGCTGAGGAACACTGCTGAGGAACACTACTGAGGAACACTGCTGAGGAACACTACTGGGGAACACTGCTGAGGAACACTGCTGAGGAACACTGCTGAGGAACACTACTGAGGAACACTGCTGAGGAACACTACTGAAAAACACTACTGACGAACACTACTGAGGAACACTGCTGGGGAACACTACTGAGGAACACTGCTGGGGAACACTACTGAGGAACACTGCTGAGGAACACTACTGGGGAACACTGCTGAGGAACACTGCTGAGGAACACTGCTGAGGAACACTACTGAGGAACACTGCTGAGGAACACTGCTGGGGAACACTGCTGAGGAACACTACTGGGGAACACTGCTGAGGAACACTGCTGGGGAACACTGCTGAGGAACACTACTGAGGAACACTGCTGAGGAACACTACTGACGAACACTGCTGAGGAACACTGCTGAGGAACACTGCTGGGGAACACTACTGAGGAACACTGCTGAGGAACACTGCTGAGGAACACTGCTGAGGAACACTACTGAGGAACACTGCTGAGGAACACTGCTGAGGAACACTACTGAGGAACACTACTGAGGAACACTACTGAGGAACACTGCTGAGGAACACTACTGAGGAACACTACTGAGGAACACTGCTGAGGAACACTGCTGAGGAACACTGCTGAGGAACACTGCTGAGGAACACTGCTGAGGAACACTGCTGAGGAACACTGCTGAGGAACACTGCTGAGGAACACTACTGAGGAACACTGCTGAGGAACACTGCTGGGGAACACTACTGAGGAACACTGCTGAGGAACACTGCTGAGGAACACTGCTGAGGAACACTGCTGAGGAACACTACTGAGGAACACTGCTGAGGAACACTGCTGAGGAACACTGCTGAGGAACACTACTGAGGAACACTGCTGAGGAACACTACTGAGGAACACTGCTGAGGAACACTACTGAGGAACACTGCTGGGGAACACTGCTGGGAACACTACTGGGGAACACTGCTGAGGAACACTGCTGAGGAACACTACTGAGGAACACTGCTGAGGAACACTGCTGAGGAACACTGCTGGGGAACACTGCTGAGGAACACTGCTGAGGAACACTGCTGAGGAACACTGCTGAGGAACACTGCTGAGGAACACTGCTGAGGAACACTGCTGAGGAACACTACTGGGGAACACTGCTGAGGAACACTGCTGGGGAACACTGCTGAGGAACACTACTGAGGAACACTGCTGAGGAACACTTCTGAGGAACACTGCTGAGGAACACTGCTGAGGAACACTGCTGGGGAACACTACTGAGGAACACTGCTGAGGAACACTACTGAGGAACACTGCTGAGGAACACTACTGAGGAACACTGCTGAGGAACACTGCTGAGGAACACTGCTGAGGAACACTACTGAGGAACACTGCTGAGGAACACTACTGAGGAACACTGCTGAGGAACACTACTGAGGAACACTGCTGAGGAACACTGCTGAGGAACACTACTGAGGAACACTGCTGAGGAACACTACTGAGGAACACTGCTGAGGAACACTGCTGAGGAACACTGCTGAGGAACACTGCTGAGGAACACTGCTGAGGAACACTGCTGAGGAACACTACTGAGGAACACTACTGAGGAACACTGCTGAGGAACACTACTGAGGAACACTGCTGAGGAACACTACTGAGGAACACTACTGAGGAACACTGCTGAGGAAAACTGCTGAGGAACACTACTGAGTAACACTGCTGGGGAACACTGCTGAGTAACACTGCTGGGGAACACTGATGAGGAACACTACTGAGGAACACTGCTGAGGAACACTGCTGAGGAACACTACTGAGGAACACTGCTGAGGAACACTACTGAGGAACACTACTGTGGAACACTACTGAGGAACACTGCTGAGGAACACTGCTGAGGAACACTACTGAGGAACACTGCTGAGGAACACTGCTGAGGAACACTGCTGAGGAACACTACTGGGGAACACTGCTGAGGAACACTGCTGGGGAACACTACTGAGGAACACTACTGAGGAACACTGCTGAGGAACACTACTGAGGAACACTACTGAGGAACACTGCTGAGGAACACTGCTGGGGAACACTGATGAGGAACACTACTGAGGAACACTACTGAGGAACACTACTGAGGAACACTACTGTGGAACACTACTGAGGAACACTGCTGAGGAACACTGCTGAGGAACACTACTGAGGAACACTGCTGAGGAACACTACTGGGGAACACTGCTGAGGAACACTGCTGAGGAACACTGCTGAGGAACACTGCTGAGGAACACTGCTGAGGAACACTACTGAAAACACTACTGACGAACACTACTGAGGAACACTGCTGAGGAACACTGCTGGGGAACACTACTGAGGAACACTGCTGAGGAACACTACTGAGGAACACTGCTGAGGAACACTGCTGAGGAACACTGCTGAGGAACACTGCTGAGGAACACTACTGAAAACACTACTGACGAACACTACTGAGGAACACTGCTGAGGAACACTGCTGAGGAACACTGCTGAGGAACACTACTGAGGAACACTGCTGAGGAACACTACTGAGGAACACTGCTGAGGAACACTGCTGGGGAACACTACTGAGGAACACTGCTGAGGAACACTACTGTGGAACACTGCTGAGGAACACTGCTGAGGAACACTGCTGAGGAACACTGCTGGGGAACACTACTGAGGAACACTGCTGAGGAACACAACTGAGGAACACTGCTGAGGAACACTACTGAGGAACACTGCTGAGGAACACTGCTGGGGAACACTGCTGAGGAACACTACTGAGGAACACTGCTGAGGAACACTGCTGGGGAACACTGCTGAGGAACACTACTGGGGAACACTGCTGGGGAACACTGCTGAGGAACACTGCTGAGGAACACTACTGGGGAACACTACTGAGGAACACTACTGAAAACACTACTGACGAACACTACTGACGAACACTGCTGAGGAACACTGCTGGGGAACACTCCTGAGGAACACTGCTGAGGAACACTGCTGGGGAACACTGCTGAGGAACACTACTGAGGAACACTGCTGAGGAACACTGCTGAGGAACACTGCTGGGGAACACTTCTGTGGAACACTGCTGAGGAACACTGCTGAGGAACACTGCTGAGGAACACTACTGAGGAACACTGCTGAGGAACACTACTGAAGAACACTACTGACGAACACTACTGAGGAACACTGCTGTTGAACACTGCTGATGAACACTACTGAGGAACACTGCTGAGGAACACTGCTGAGGAACACTGCTGAGGAACACTACTGAAGAACACTGCTGAGGAACACTACTGGGGAACACTGCTGAGGAACACTACTGAGGAACACTGCTGAGGAACACTGCTGAGGAACACTACTGGGGAACACTGCTGAGGAACACTGCTGGGGAACACTACTGAGGAACACTACTGAGGAACACTGCTGAGGAACACTACTGGGGAACACTGCTGAGGAACACTGCTGGGGAACACTACTGAGGAACACTGCTGAGGAACACTGCTGAGGAACACTGCTGAGGAACACTGCTGAGGAACACTACTGGGGAACACTGCTGAGGAACACTGCTGGGGAACACTACTGAGGAACACTGCTGAGGAACACTGCTGAGGAACACTGCTGAGGAACACTACTGAGGAACACTACTGGGGAACACTGCTGAGGAACACTGCTGGGGAACACTGCTGAGGAACACTACTGAGGAACACTGCTGAGGAACACTGCTGAGGAACACTACTGAGGAACACTGCTGAGGAACACTGCTGAGGAACACTGCTGAGGAACACTACTGAGGAACACTGCTGAGGAACACTGCTGAGGAACACTGCTGAGGAACACTGCTGAGGAACACTACTGAGGAACACTGCTGAGGAACACTACTGAGGAACACTGCTGAGGAACACTGCTGAGGAACACTACTGAGGAACACTGCTGAGGAACACTACTGAGGAACACTACTGAGGAACACTACTGAGGAACACTGCTGAGGAACACTGCTGAGGAACACTACTGAGGAACACTGCTGAGGAACACTGCTGAGGAACACTGCTGAGGAACACTGCTGAGGAACACTACTGGGGAACACTGCTGAGGAACACTGCTGAGGAACACTACTGAGGAACACTGCTGAGGAACACTACTGAGGAACACTACTGGGGAACACTGCTGAGGAACACTGCTGGGGAACACTGCTGAGGAACACTACTGAGGAACACTACTGAGGAACACTTCTGAGGAACACTACTGAGGAACACTGCTGAGGAACACTGCTGAGGAACACTGCTGAGGAACACTACTGAGGAACACTACTGAGGAACACTACTGAGGAACACTGCTGAGGAACACTGCTGAGGAACACTACTGAGGAACACTACTGAGGAACACTGCTGAGGAACACTACTGAAAAACACTACTGACGAACACTACTGAGGAACACTGCTGAGGAACACTGCTGAGGAACACTACTGGGGAACACTACTGAGGAACACTGCTGAGGAACACTGCTGAGGAACACTACTGAGGAACAGGAACACTACTGAGGAACACTGCTGAGGAACACTGCTGGGAAACACTGCTGAGGAACACTACTGAGGAACACTGCTGAGGAACACTGCTGCTGGGAACACTGCTGAGGAACACTGCTGAACACTGCTGAGGAACACTGCTGAGGAACACTGCTGAGGAACACTGCTGTGGAACACTGCTGAGGAACACTGCTGTGGAACACTACTGAGGAACACTGCTGAGGAACACTGCTGAGGAACACTCCTGAGCAACACTCCTGAGGAACACTGCTGAGGAACACTACTGATTAACACTACTGAGGAACACTACTGAGGAACACTGCTGAGGAACACTGCTGAGGAACACTGCTGAGGAACACTACTGAGGAACACTGCTGAGGAACACTACTGAGGAACACTGCTGAGGAACACTGCTGGGGACCACTACTGAGGAACACTGCTGAGGAACACTACTGAGGAACACTGCTGAGGAACACTGCTGAGGAACACTGCTGAGGAACACTGCTGGGGAACACTACTGAGGAACACTGCTGAGGAACACTACTGAGGAACACTGCTGAGGAACACTACTGAGGAACACTGCTGAGGAACACTGCTGGGGAACACTACTGAGGAACACTCCTGAGGAACACTGCTGAGGAACACTGCTGGGGAACACTGCTGAGGAACACTACTGGGGAACACTGCTGAGGAACACTGCTGAGGAACACTGCTGAGGAACACTACTGAGGAACACTGCTGTGGAACACTACTGAAAAACACTACTGACGAACACTGCTGAGGAACACTGCTGTGGAACACTGCTGTGGAACACTACTGTGGAACACTGCTGAGGAACACTGCTGGGGAACACTGCTGAGGAACACTTCTGTGGAACACTGCTGAGGAACACTGCTGAGGAACACTTCTGAGGAACACTGCTGAGGAACACTACTGGGGAACACTGCTGAGGAACACTGCTGAGGAACACTGCTGAGGAACACTACTGAGGAACACTGCTGAGGAACACTACTGAAAAACACTACTGACGAACACTACTGAGGAACACTGCTGAGGAACACTGCTGAGGAACACTACTGAGGAACACTACTGAGGAACACTGCTGAGGAACACTGCTGAGGAAGACTACTGAGGAACACTGAGGAACACTGCTGAGGAACACTACTGAGGAACACTGCTGAGGAACACTGCTGAGGAACACTACTGAGGAACACTGCTGAGGAACACTGCTGGGAACACTGCTGAGGAACACTGCTGAGGAACACTACTGAGGAACACTGCTGAGGAACACTGCTGAGGAACACTGAACACTACTGAGGAACACTGCTGAGGAACACTGCTGAGGAACACTGCTGAGGAACACTACTGAGGAACACTACTGAGGAACACTACTGAGGAACACTGCTGAGGAACACTGCTGAGGAACACTGCTGAGGAACACTACTGAGGAACACTGCTGAGGAACACTGCTGAGGAACACTGCTGAGGAACACTGCTGAGGAACACTGCTGGGGAACACTACTGTGGAACACTGCTGAGGAACACTTCTGAGGAACACTTCTGAGGAACACTTCTGAGGAACACTACTGTGGAACACTGCTGAGGAACACTGCTGGGGAACACTGATGAGGAACACTACTGAGGAACACTGCTGAGGAACACTACTGGGGAACACTGCTGAGGAACACTGCTGAGGAACACTGCTGAGGAACACTACTGAGGAACACTGCTGAGGAACACTGCTGAGGAACACTACTGAGGAACACTGCTGAGGAACACTACTGAGGAACACTGCTGAGGAACACTGCTGAGGAACACTGCTGAGGAACACTGCTGAGGAACACTGCTGAGGAACACTGCTGAGGAACACTGCTGAGGAACACTGCTGGGAACACTTCTGAGGAACACTGCTGAGGAACACTGCTGAGGAACACTACTGAGGAACACTGCTGAGGAACACTGCTGAGGAACACTGCTGAGGAACACTACTGAGGAACACTGCTGAGGAACACTACTGAAAAACACTACTGACGAACACTACTGAGGAACACTGCTGAGGAACACTGCTGGGGAACACTACTGAGGAACACTACTGAGGAACACTGCTGAGGAACACTGCTGAGGAACACTACTGAGGAACACTGCTGAGGAACACTACTGAGGAACACTGCTGAGGAACACTACTGAGGAACACTGCTGAGGAACACTGCTGAGGAACACTACTGGGGAACACTGCTGAGGAACACTGCTGGGGAACACTGCTGAGGAACACTACTGAGGAACACTGCTGAGGAACACTACTGGGGAACACTGCTGAGGAACACTGCTGGGGAACACTCCTGAGGAACACAGCGGAGGAACACAACTGGGTAACACAGCTCTGGAACACTGGTGAGGAACACTACTGACGAACACTGCTGAGGAACACTGCTGAGGAACACTGCTGAGGAACACTGCTGAGGAACACTGCTGAGGAACACTGCTGAGGAACACTGCTGGGGAACACTGCTGAGGAACACTGCTGGGGAACACTGCTGAGGAACACTGCTGGGGAACACTGCTGAGGAACACTGCTGAGGAACACTACTGGGGAACACTGCTGAGGAACACTGCTGAGGAACACTGCTGAGGAACACTACTGAGGAACACTACTGAGGAACACTACTGAGGAACACTACTGAGGAACACTACTGAGGAACACTGCTGAGGAACACTGCTGAGGAACACTGCTGAGGAACACTACTGAGGAACACTGCTGAGGAACACTACTGAGGAACACTGCTGGGGAACACTGCTGAGGAACACTGCTGGGGAACACTGCTGAGGACCACTGCTGAGGAACACTGCTGGGGAACACTGCTGAGGAACACTACTGAGGAACACTGCTGGGGAACACTGCTGAGGAACACTGCTGTGGAACACTTCTGAGGAACACTGCTGAGGAACACTGCTGAGGAACACTACTGAGGAACACTACTGAGGAACACTGCTGAGGAACACTACTGAGGAACACTGCTGAGGAACACTACTGAGGAACACTACTGAGGAACACTGCTGGGGAGCACTACTGAGGAACACTGCTGAGGAACACTGCTGAGGAACACTGCTGAGGAACACTACTGAGGAACACTGCTGAGGAACACTGCTGAGGAACACTGCTGAGGAACACTGCTGAGGAACACTGCTGAGGAACACTGCTGAGGAACACTGCTGAGGAACACTACTGAGGAACACTGCTGAGGAACACTGCTGAGGAACACTGCTGGGGAACACTGCTGAGGAACACTGCTGGGGCACACTGCTGCTGAGGAACACTACTGAGGAACACTGCTGAGGAACACTACTGAGGAACACTGCTGAGGAACACTGCTGGGAACACTACTGAGGAACACTGCTGAGGAACACTGCTGAGGAACACTGCTGAGGAACACTGCTGAGGAACACTGCTGGGAACACTGCTGAGGAACACTGCTGAGGAACACTGCTGAGGAACACTACTGGGGAACACTGCTGAGGAACACTGCTGGGGAACACTACTGAGGAACACTGCTGAGGAACACTGCTGAGGAACACTGCTGAGGAACACTACTGAGGAACACTACTGAGGAACACTGCTGAGGAACACTGCTGAACACTACTGAGGAACACTGCTGAGGAACACTACTGAGGAACACTGCTGAGGAACACTGCTGGGGAACACTACTGAGGAACACTGCTGAGGAACACTGCTGGGGAACACTGCTGAGGAACACTGCTGAGGAACACTGCTGAGGAACACTGCTGAGGAACACTACTGAGGAACACTGCTGAGGAACACTACTGAGGAACACTGCTGGGGAACACTACTGAGGAACACTGCTGAGGAACACTACTGAGGAACACTGCTGAGGAACACTGCTGAGGAACACTGCTGAGGAACACTGCTGAGGAACACTGCTGAGGAACACTGCTGAGGAACACTGCTGAGGAACACTGCTGAGGAACACTACTGAGGAACACTGCTGAGGAACACTGCTGAGGAACACTGCTGAGGAACACTGCTGAGGAACACTGCTGAGGAGCACTACTGAGGAACACTGCTGAGGAACACTGCTGAGGAACACTGCTGAGGAACACTGCTGAGGAACACTTCTGAGGAACACTGCTGAGGAACACTGCTGAGGAACACTGCTGAGGAACACTACTGAGGAACACTGCTGAGGAACACTGCTGAGGAACACTGCTGAGGAACACTGCTGAGGAACACTACTGAGGAACACTGCTGAGGAACACTGCTGAGGAACACTGCTGAGGAACACTGCTGAGGAACACTGCTGAGGAACACTGAGGAACACTGCTGAGGAACACTCCTGTGGAACACTTCTGAGGAACACTGCTGAGGAACACTGCTGAGGAACACTGCTGAGGAACACTGCTGAGGAACACTGCTGGGGAACACTGCTGAGGAACACTGCTGAGGAACACTGCTGTGGAACACTGCTGAGGAACACTACTGGGGAACACTGCTGAGGAACACTGCTGCTGAGGAACACTACTACTGCTGAGGAACACTGCTGAGGAACACTGCTGAGGCTACTGCTGAGGAACACTGCTGAGGAACACTGCTGAGGAACACTGCTGAGGAACACTGCTGAGGAACAGGAACACTGAGGAACACTGCTGAGGAACACTGCTGAGGAACACTACTGAGGAACACTACTGAGGAACACTGCTGAGGAACACTGCTGAGGAACACTGCTGAGGAACACTGCTGTGGAACACTGCTGTGGAACACTGCTGTGGTACACTACTGAGGAACACTTCTGAGGAACACTGCTGAGGAACACTACTGAGGAACACTACTGAGGAACACTGCTGAGGAACACTTCTGAGGAACACTACTGGGGAACACTGCTGAGGAACACTGCTGGGGAACACTGATGAGGAACACTACTGAGGAACACTACTGAGGAACACTACTGTGGAACACTACTGAGGAACACTGCTGAGGAACACTGCTGAGGAACACTGCTGAGGAACACTACTGAGGAACACTGCTGAGGAACACTACTGGGGAACACTGCTGAGGAACACTGCTGAGGAACACTGCTGAGGAACACTGCTGAGGAACACTGCTGAGGAACACTACTGAAAAACACTACTGACGAACACTACTGAGGAACACTGCTGAGGAACACTGCTGGGGAACACTGCTGAGGAACACTACTGTGGAACACTGCTGAGGACCACTACTGAGGAACACTGCTGAGGAACACTGCTGAGGAACACTACTGAGGAACACTGCTGAGGAACACTACTGAGGAACACTGCTGAGGAACACTGCTGAGGAACACTGCTGAGGAACACTGCTGAGGAACACTACTGAGGAACACTGCTGAGGAACACTGCTGAGGAACACTGCTGAGGAACACTGCTGAGGAACACTGCTGAGGAACACTGCTGAGGAACACTACTGAAAAACACTACTGACGAACACTACTGAGGAACACTGCTGAGGAACACTGCTGAGGAACACTGCTGAGGAACACTGCTGAGGAACACTGCTGAGGAGCACTACTGAGGAACACTGCTGAGGAACACTGCTGAGGAACACTACTGAGGAACACTGCTGAGGAACACTACTGAGGAACACTGCTGAGGAACACTGCTGGGGAACACTGCTGAGGAACACTACTGGGGAACACTGCTGGGGAACACTGCTGAGGAACACTGCTGAGGAACACTGCTGGGGAACACTACTGAGGAACACTGCTGAGGAACACTGCTGGGGAACACTGCTGAGGAACACTACTGAGGAACACTGCTGAGGAACACTGCTGGGGAACACTGCTGAGGAACACTTCTGGGGAACACTGCTGGGGAACACTGCTGAGGAACACTGCTGAGGAACACTACTGAGGAACACTGCTGAGGAACACTACTGACAAACACTACTGACGAACACTACTGAGGATCACTGCTGAGGAACACTGCTGGGGAACACTACTGAGGAACACTGCTGAGGAACACTGCTGGGGAACACTGCTGAGGAACACTACTGGGGAACACTGCTGAGGAACACTGCTGAGGAACACTGCTGAGGAACACTGCTGAGGAACACTGCTGAGGAACACTGCTGAGGAACACTGCTGAGGAACACTGCTGAGGAACACTACTGAGGAACACTGCTGAGGAACACTACTGAAAAACACTACTGACGAACACTACTGAGGAACACTGCTGAGGAACACTGCTGGGGAACACTGCTGAGGAACACTGCTGAGGAACACTGCTGAGGAACACTGCTGTGGAACACTTCTGAGGAACACTGCTGAGGAACACTGCTGGGGAACACTGCTGAGGAACACTGCTGAGGAACACTACTGGGGAACACTGCTGAGGAACACTGCTGAGGAACACTGCTGAGGAACACTACTGAAAAACACTACTGACGAACACTACTGAGGAACACTGCTGAGGAACACTGCTGTGGAACACTGCTGAGGACCACTACTGAGGAACACTGCTGGGGAACACTACTGGGGAACACTGCTGAGGAACACTGCTGGGGAACACTACTGAGGAACACTGCTGAGGAACACTACTGGGGAACACTGCTGAGGAACACTGCTGAGGAACACTGCTGAGGAACACTGCTGAGGAACACTACTGAGGAACACTGCTGAGGAACACTACTGAGGAACACTGCTGAGGAACACTACTGGGGAACACTGCTGAGGAACACTGCTGGGGAACACTGCTGAGGAACACTACTGAGGAACACTGCTGAGGAACACTGCTGGGGAACACTGCTGAGGAACACTACTGGGGAACACTGCTGAGGAACACTGCTGAGGAACACTGCTGAGGAACACTACTGAGGAACACTGCTGAGGAACACTACTGAAAAACACTACTGACGAACACTACTGAGGAACACTGCTGAGGAACACTGCTGGGGAACACTACTGAGGAACACTGCTGAGGAACACTGCTGGGGAACACTGCTGAGGAACACTACTGGGGAACACTGCTGAGGAACACTGCTGAGGAACACTGCTGAGGAACACTACTGAGGAACACTACTGAGGAACACTGCTGAGGAACACTACTGAAAAACACTACTGACGAACACTACTGAGGAACACTGCTGAGGAACACTGCTGGGGAACACTACTGAGGAACACTGCTGAGGAACACTGCTGAGGAACACTGCTGAGGAACACTACTGAGGAACACTGCTGAGGAACACTGCTGGGGAACACTGCTGAGGAACACTACTGAGGAACACTGCTGAGGAACACTGCTGAGGAACACTACTGGGGAACACTGCTGAGGAACACTGCTGGGGAACACTACTGAGGAACACTCCTGTGGAACACTGCTGAGGAACACTACTGGGGAACACTGCTGAGGAACACTGCTGAGGAACACTACTGGGGAACACTGCTGAGGAACACTGCTGGGGAACACTGCTGAGGAACACTACTGGGGAACACTGCTGAGGAACACTGCTGGGGAACACTACTGAGGAACACTGCTGAGGAACACTACTGGGGAACACTGCTGAGGAACACTGCTGAGGAACACTACTGGGGAACACTGCTGAGGAACACTGCTGGGGAACACTGCTGAGGAACACTGCTGAGGAACACTGCTGAGGAACACTACTGAGGAACACTACTGGGGAACACTGCTGAGGAACACTGCTGGGGAACACTGATGAGGAACACTACTGAGGAACACTACTGAGGAACACTACTGAGGAACACTACTGAGGAACACTACTGTGGAACACTACTGAGGAACACTGCTGAGGAACACTGCTGAGGAACACTACTGAGGAACACTGCTGAGGAACACTAGTGAGGAACACTACTGGGGAACACTGCTGAGGAACACTGCTGGGGAACACTGATGAGGAACACTACTGAGGAACACTACTGAGGAACACTGCTGAGGAACACTACTGTGGAACACTACTGAGGAACACTGCTGAGGAACACTGCTGAGGAACACTACTGAGGAACACTGCTGAGGAACACTGCTGAGGAACACTACTGAGGAACACTACTGAGGAACACTACTGAGGAACACTACTGAGGAACACTGCTGAGGAACACTGCTGAGGAACACTGCTGAGGAACACTGCTGGGGAACACTACTGAGGAACACTGCTGAGGAACACTACTGAGGAACACTACTGTGGAACACTACTGAGGAACACTGCTGAGGAACACTGCTGAGGAACACTGCTGAGGAACACTGCTGAGGAACACTGCTGAGGAACACTACTGAGGAACACTGCTGGGGAACACTGCTGAGGAACACTGCTGGGGAACACTGCTGAGGAACACTACTGAAAAACACTACTGACGAACACTACTGTGGAACACTGCCGAGGAACACTGCTGGGGAACACTGCTGAGGAACACTGCTGGGGAACACTGCTGAGGAACACTGCTGGGGAACACTGATGGGGAACACTACTGAGGAACACTACTGAGGAACACTACTGAGGACCACTGCTGAGGAACACTACTGAGGAACACTGCTGAAAAACACTACTGACGAACACTACTGAGGAACACTACTGAGGAACACTGCTGAGGAACACTACTGAGGAACACTGCTGAGGAACACTGCTGAGGAACACTGCTGAGGAACACTACTGAGGAACACTGCTGAGGAACACTACTGAGGAACACTGCTGAGGAACACTGCTGAGGAACACTGCTGGGGAACACTGCTGAGGAACACTGCTGGGGAACACTGATGGGGAACACTACTGTGGAACACTGCTGAGGAACACTGCTGAGGAACACTACTGAAAACACTACTGACGAACACTACTGAGGAACACTGCTGAGGAACACTGCTGGGGAACACTGCTGAGGAACACTACTGAGGAACACTGCTGAGGAACACTACTGAAAAACACTACTGACGAACACTACTGAGGAACACTGCTGAGGAACACTGCTGGGAAACACTGCTGAGGAACACTACTGAGGAACACTGCTGAGGAACACTGCTGGGGAACACTGCTGAGGAACACTACTGGGGAACACTGCTGAGGAACACTGCTGAGGAACACTACTGAGGAACACTGCTGAGGAACACTGCTGAGGAACACTACTGAAGAACACTACTGACGAACACTCCTGAGGACCACAGCTGAGGAACACTGTTGGGGAACACTACTGAGGAACACTGCTGAGGAACACTGCTGGGGAACACTGCTGAGGAACACTACTGAGGAACACTGCTGAGGAACACTGCTGGGGAACACTGCTGAGGAACACTACTGGGGAACACTGCTGGGGAACACTGCTGAGGAACACTGCTGAGGAACACTACTGAGGAACACTGCTGAGGAACACTACTGAAAAACACTACTGACGAACACTACTGAGGAACACTGCTGAGGAACACTGCTGGGGAACACTACTGAGGAACACTGCTGAGGAACACTGCTGGGGAACACTGCTGAGGAACACTACTGGGGAACACTGCTGAGGAACACTGCTGAGGAACACTGCTGAGGAACACTACTGAGGAACACTGCTGAGGAACACTACTGAAAAACACTACTGACGAACACTACTGAGGAACACTGCTGAGGAACACTACTGATGAACACTACTGACGAACACTCCTGAGGAACACTGCTGGGGAACACTGCTGGGGAACACTACTGAGGAACACTGCTGAGGAACACTGCTGGGGAACACTGCTGAGGAACACTACTGAGGAACACTGCTGAGGAACACTGCTGAGGAACACTGCTGAGGAACACTGCTGAGGAACACTGCTGAGGAACACTACTGAGGAACACTGCTGAGGAACACTACTGAAAAACACTACTGACGAACACTACTGAGGAACACTGCTGAGGAACACTGCTGGGGAACACTGCTGGGGAACACTGCTGAGGAACACTACTGGGGAACACTGCTGAGGAACACTGCTGGGGAACACTGCTGGGGAACACTGCTGAGGAACACTACTGGGGAACACTGCTGAGGAACACTGCTGAGGAACACTGCTGAGGAACACTGCTGAGGAACACTGCTGAGGAACACTGCTGAGGAACACTGCTGAGGAACACTACTGAAAACACTACTGACGAACACTACTGAGGATCACTTCTGAGGAACACTCCTGACGAACACTTCTGAGGAACACTACTGTGGAACACTGCTGGGGAACACTGCTGAGGAACACTTCTGGGGAACACTGCTGAGGAACACTGCTGAGGAACACTGCTGGGGAACACTGCTGAGGAACACTGCTGAGGAACACTACTGAAAAACACTACTGACGAACACTACTGAGGAACACTGCTGAGGAACACTGCTGGGGAACACTACTGAGGAACACTGCTGAGGAACACTGCTGGGGAACACTGCTGAGGAACACTACTGAGGAACACTGCTGAGGAACACTACTGAGGAACACTGCTGAGGAACACTGCTGAGGAACACTACTGAAAAACACTACTGACGAACACTACTGAGGAACACTGCTGAGGAACACTGCTGGGGAACACTACTGAGGAACACTGCTGAGGAACACTGCTGGGGAACACTGCTGAGGAACACTACTGGGGAACACTGCTGAGGAACACTGCTGAGGAACACTGCTGAGGAACACTACTGAGGAACACTGCTGAGGAACACTACTGAAAAACACTACTGACGAACACTACTGAGGAACACTGCTGAGGAACACTGCTGAGGAACACTACTGAGGAACACTGCTGAGGAACACTGCTGAGGAACACTGCTGAGGAACACTACTGAGGAACACTGCTGAGGAACACTACTGAGGAACACTGCTGAGGAACACTGCTGAGGAACACTGCTGAGGAACACTACTGAGGAACACTGCTGAGGAACACTACTGAAAAACACTACTGACGAACACTACTGAGGAACACTGCTGAGGAACACTGCTGGGGAACACTACTGAGGAACACTGCTGAGGAACACTGCTGAGGAACACTGCTGAGGAACACTACTGAGGAACACTGCTGAGGAACACTACTGGGGAACACTGCTGAGGAACACTACTGAGGAACACTGCTGAGGAACACTGCTGAGGAACACTACTGGGGAACACTGCTGAGGAACACTGCTGGGGAACACTACTGAGGAACACTACTGAGGAACACTGCTGAGGAACACTACTGGGGAACACTGCTGAGGAACACTGCTGGGGAACACTACTGAGGAACACTGCTGAGGAACACTGCTGGGGAACACTGCTGAGGAACACTGCTGAGGAACACTACTGGGGAACACTGCTGAGGAACACTGCTGGGGAACACTACTGAGGAACACTGCTGAGGAACACTACTGGGGAACACTGCTGAGGAACACTGCTGGGGAACACTACTGAGGAACACTGCTGAGGAACACTACTGGGGAACACTGCTGAGGAACACTGCTGAGGAACACTGCTGGGGAACACTGATGAGGAACACTACTGAGGAACACTACTGAGGAACACTACTGAGGAACACTACTGAGGAACACTACTGTGGAACACTACTGAGGAACACTGCTGAGGAACACTGCTGAGGAACACTACTGAGGAACACTGCTGAGGAACACTACTGAGGAACACTACTGGGGAACACTGCTGAGGAACACTGCTGGGGAACACTGATGAGGAACACTACTGAGGAACACTACTGAGGAACACTGCTGAGGAACACTACTGAGGAACACTACTGAGGAACACTACTGAGGAACACTACTGAGGAACACTACTGAGGAACACTGCTGAGGAACACTGCTGAGGAACACTGCTGGGGAACACTACTGAGGAACACTGCTGAGGAACACTACTGAGGAACACTACTGTGGAACACTACTGAGGAACACTGCTGAGGAACACTGCTGAGGAACACTGCTGAGGAACACTGCTGAGGAACACTGCTGAGGAACACTACTGAGGAACACTGCTGAGGAACACTACTGAGGAACACTGCTGAGGAACACTGCTGAGGAACACTGCTGAGGAACACTACTGAGGAACACTGCTGAGGAACACTACTGAAAAACACTACTGACGAACACTACTGAGGAACACTACTGAGGAACACTGCTGAGGAACACTGCTGAGGAACACTGCTGGGGAACACTACTGAGGAACACTGCTGAGGAACACTGCTGGGGAACACTGCTGAGGAACACTACTGAGGAACACTGCTGAGGAACACTGCTGGGGAACACTGCTGAGGAACACTACTGGGGAACACTGCTGAGGAACACTGCTGAGGAACACTGCTGAGGAACACTGCTGAGGAACACTGCTGGGGAACACTACTGAGGAACACTGCTGAGGAACACTGCTGGGGAACACTGCTGAGGAACACTGCTGAGGAACACTACTGAGGAACACTCCTGAGGAACACTGCTGAGGAACACTACTGAGGAACACTGCTGAGGAACACTGCTGAGGAACACTGCTGAGGAACACTACTGGGGAACACTGCTGAGGAACACTGCTGGGGAACACTGCTGAGGAACACTACTGAGGAACACTGCTGAGGAACACTGCTGGGGAACACTACTGAGGAACACTGCTGAGGAACACTGCTGGGGAACACTGCTGAGGAACACTACTGGGGAACACTGCTGAGGAACACTGCTGAGGAACACTGCTGAGGAACACTACTGAGGAACACTGCTGAGGAACACTACTGAAAAACACTACTGACGAACACTACTGAGGAACACTGCTGAGGAACACTACTGAGGAACACTGCTGAGGAACACTGCTGAGGAACACTACTGGGGAACACTGCTGAGGAACACTGCTGGGGAACACTGATTGGGAACACTACTGAGGAACACTACTGAGGAACACTACTGAGGACCACTGCTGAGGAACACTACTGAGGAACACTGCTGAGGAACACTACTGACGAACACTACTGAGGAACACTGCTGAGGAACACTGCTGAGGAACACTACTGAGGAACACTGCTGAGGAACACTACTGAGGAACACTACTGAGGAACACTGCTGAGGAACACTACTGAGGAACACTGCTGAGGAACACTGCTGAGGAACACTACTGAGGAACACTACTGAGGAACACTGCTGAGGAACACTACTGAGGAACACTGCTGAGGAACACTGCTGGGGAACACTACTGAGGAACACTGCTGAGGAACACTACTGAAAAACACTACTGACGAACACTACTGAGGAACACTGCTGAGGAACACTACTGGGGAACACTGCTGAGGAACACTGCTGGGGAACACTGCTGAGGAACACTACTGAGGAACACTGCTGAGGAACACTGCTGAGGAACACTACTGGGGAACACTGCTGAGGAACACTGCTGGGGAACACTGCTGAGGAACACTACTGGGGAACACTGCTGAGGAACACTGCTGGGGAACACTACTGAGGAACACTGCTGAGGAACACTACTGAGGAACACTACTGAAAAACACTACTGACGAACACTACTGAGGAACACTTCTGAGGAACACTGCTGGGGAACACTGCTGAGGAACACTGCTGGGGAACACTGATGGGGAACACTACTGAGGAACACTACTGAGGAACACTACTGAGGACCACTGCTGAGGAACACTACTGAGGAACACTGCTGAAAAACACTACTGACGAACACTACTGAGGAACACTGCTGAGGAACACTGCTGGGGAACACTGCTGAGGAACACTGCTGAGGAACACTACTGAGGAACACTACTGAGGAACACTGCTGAGGAACACTACTGAGGAACACTGCTGAGGAACACTGCTGAGGAACACTACTGAGGAACACTACTGAGGAACACTACTGAGGAACACTGCTGAGGAACACTACTGAGTAACACTACTGAGCAACACTTCTGAGGAACACTTCTGAGGAACACTTCTGATGAACACTGCTGTGGAACACTACTGAGGAACACTACTGAGGAACACTGCTGAGGAACACTGCTGAGGAACACTGCTGAAAAACACTACTGACGAACACTACTGAGGAACACTGCTGAGGAACACTGCTGGGGAACACTGCTGAGGAACACTGCTGAGGAACACTACTGAGGAACACTACTGAGGAACACTGCTGAGGAACACTACTGAGGAACACTGCTGAGGAACACTGCTGAGGAACACTACTGAGGAACACTACTGAGGAACACTACTGAGGAACACTGCTGAGGAACACTGCTGAGGAACACTGCTGAGGAACACTGCTGAGGAACACTGCTGAGGAACACTGCTGAGGAACACTACTGAGGAACACTGCTGAGGAACACTGCTGAGGAACACTACTGAGGAACACTACTGAGGAACACTGCTGAGGAACACTGCTGAGGAACACTGCTGAGGAACACTGCTGAGGAACACTGCTGAGGAAGTTCTGTTCTATATTTGGTTCTGAACATTATGAGACATTTGGAGATGAGACGTCTTCTGCATCTGAGGAACATGTGAGACACATGAGCAGCTCAGGTTTGGACAGAAGATTTTAACTCTGTGTCCAGTTTGAGATGGACCTGAGACGTGCTTGAGGGCCCTACCCTACCTAATAGTCCACTGGTGGACCTCACAGATGTTTGAGGTTCATACCTGAGAGGGAGTAGTCCGTGTTGGAGGTGTTCATACCTGAGAGGGAGTATTCCGTGTTGGAGGTGTTCATACCTGAGAGGGAGTAGTCCGTGTTGGAGGTGTTCATACCTGAGAGGGAGTAGTCCGTGTTGGAGGTGTTCATACCTGAGAGGGAGTAGTCCGTGTTGGAGGTGTTCATACCTGAGAGGGAGTAGTCCGTGTTGGAGGTGTTCATACCTGAGAGGGAGTAGTCCGTGTTGGAGGTGTTCATACCTGAGAGGGAGTAGTCCGTGTTGGAGGTGTTCATACCTGAGAGGGAGTAGTCCGTGTTGGAGGTGTTCATACCTGAGAGGGAGTAGTCCGTGTTGGAGATGTGCAGGGCCTGGGAGTAGGACACGCTGGGCTGGATCTCCTGGCCTTTGTCCCTCTGTCTCTGTCGGTACCACACGAACAGACTGAGCATCGCCATGACGATGAGGAGGAGGAAGATGACGCCCATCACGGCGCCGGCCGACTGCCGCTCGGAGCCTCGCGCAGGACTGATCTTTGTGTACGGGTTCAACTCCTCCATCATCAGAGCTGCTGCAGGCCCAAGGGCACGAGGTTAGAAGAGAGGAGAGGAGAGAGGAGAGAGGAGAGAGGAGAGGAGAGGAGAGAGGAGAGAGGAGAGGAGAGAGGAGAGAGGAGAGGAGAGAGGAGAGGAGAGAGGAGAGGAGAGAGGAGAGGAGAGAGGAGAGAGGAGAGAGGAGAGAGGAGAGGGGAGAGGAGAGAGGAGGAGAGAGGAGAGGAGAGAGGAGAGGAGAGGAGAGAGGAGGAGAGAGGAGAGAAGAGGAGAGAGGAGAGAGGAGGAGAGAGGAGAGGAGAGAGGAGAGGAGAGAGGAGGAGAGAGGAGAGGAGAGAGGAGAGAAGAGGAGGAGAGGAGAGGAGAGAGGAGGAGAGAGGAGAGGAGAGAGGAGAGGAGAGAGGAGAGGAGAGAGGAGAGGAGAGAGGAGAGAAGAGGAGAAAGGAGGAGAGGAGAGAGGAGATGAGAGGAGGAGAGGAGAGAGGAGAGTGGGAGTAGGGATCACCTTGGTCACAGCGGATTCCTTTGTACCCGGAGCTGCAGTAGCAGGTGCCCGTCACGTAGTCACAGGTGGCATTGTTCAGGCACTCACAGAGCTGCTGGCACCCGTACCCAAATGTACCCGCCGGGCACTCTGCAGAGAGAGACCTCCGTCACCAACTCCACCCACCACATCCACAAAGCACTGAGAGGGTTTACGAGCACCCACACTGACATGACACCAGCTGGTCCTGGTTTAGTCCTGGTTTAGCCCTGGTTTAGTCCTGGTTTAGTCCTGGTTTAGTCCTGGTCTAGTCCTGGTTTAGTCCGGGTTTAGTCCTGGTTTAGTCCTGGTCTAGTCCTGGTTTAGTCCTGGTTTAGTCCTGGTTTACCCCTGGTTTAGTCCTGGTTTAGTCCTGTTTAGCCCTGGTCTAGTCCTGGTTTAGTCCTGGTTTAGTCCTGGTTTACCCCTGGTTTAGTCCTGGTTTAGTCCTCATTTAGTCCTGGTTTAGTCCTGTTTAGCCCTGGTTTAGTCCTGGTTTAGTCCTCATTTAGTCCTGGTTTAGTCCTGGTTTAGTCCTGGTTTAGTCCTGGTTTAGTCCTGGTTTAGCCCTGGTTTAGTCCTGGTTTAGTCCTGGTTTAGTCCTGGTTTAGTCCTCATTTAGTCCTGGTTTAGTCCTGGTTTAGCCCTGGTTTAGTCCTGGTTTAGCCCTGGTCTAGTCCTGGTTTAGTCCTGGTTTACCCCTGGTTTAGTCCTGGTTTAGTCCTGGTTTAGTCCTGGTTTAGCCCTGGTCTAGTCCTGGTTTAGTCCTGGTTTAGTCCTCATTTAGTCCTGGTTTAGTCCTGGTTTAGTTCTGGTTTAGTCCTGGTTTAGTCCTGGTTTAGTCCTGTTTAGCCCTGGTTTAGTCCTGGTTTAGTCCTGGTTTAGTCCTGGTTTAGTCCTGTTTAGCCCTGGTTTAGCCCTGGTCTAGTCCTGGTTTAGTCCTGGTTTACCCCTGGTTTAGTCCTGGTTTAGTCCTGGTTTAGTCCTGGTTTAGCCCTGGTCTAGTCCTGGTTTAGTCCTGGTTTAGTCCTCATTTAGTCCTGGTTTAGTCCTGGTTTAGTCCTGGTTTAGTCCTGGTTTAGTCCTGGTTTAGTCCTGTTTAGCCCTGGTTTAGCCCTGGTCTAGTCCTGGTTTAGTCCTGGTTTAGTCCTGGTTTACCCCTGGTTTAGTCCTGGTTTAGTCCTGGTTTAGTCCTGGTTTAGTCCTGGTTTACCCCTGGTTTAGTCCTGGTTTAGTCCTGGTTTAGTCCTGGTTTATCCCTGGTTTAGCCCTGGTTTAGTCCTGGTTTAGTCCTGGTTTAGTCCTGGTTTAGTCCTGGTTTACCCCTGGTTTAGTCCTGGTTTAGTCCTCATTTAGTCCTGGTTTAGTCCTGTTTAGCCCTGGTTTAGTCCTGGTTTAGTCCTCATTTAGTCCTGGTTTAGTCCTGGTTTAGCCCTGGTTTAGTCCTGGTTTAGTCCTGGTTTAGCCCTGGTTTAGTCCTGGTTTAGTCCTGGTTTAGTCCTGGTTTAGTCCTCATTTAGTCCTGGTTTAGTCCTGGTTTAGCCCTGGTTTAGTCCTGGTTTAGCCCTGGTCTAGTCCTGGTTTAGTCCTGGTTTACCCCTGGTTTAGTCCTGGTTTAGTCCTGGTTTAGTCCTGGTTTAGCCCTGGTCTAGTCCTGGTTTAGTCCTGGTTTAGTCCTCATTTAGTCCTGGTTTAGTCCTGGTTTAGTTCTGGTTTAGTCCTGGTTTAGTCCTGGTTTAGTCCTGTTTAGCCCTGGTTTAGTCCTGGTTTAGTCCTGGTTTAGTCCTGGTTTAGTCCTGTTTAGCCCTGGTTTAGCCCTGGTCTAGTCCTGGTTTAGTCCTGGTTTACCCCTGGTTTAGTCCTGGTTTAGTCCTGGTTTAGTCCTGGTTTAGCCCTGGTCTAGTCCTGGTTTAGTCCTGGTTTAGTCCTCATTTAGTCCTGGTTTAGTCCTGGTTTAGTCCTGGTTTAGTCCTGGTTTAGTCCTGGTTTAGTCCTGTTTAGCCCTGGTTTAGCCCTGGTCTAGTCCTGGTTTAGTCCTGGTTTAGTCCTGGTTTACCCCTGGTTTAGTCCTGGTTTAGTCCTGGTTTAGTCCTGGTTTAGTCCTGGTTTACCCCTGGTTTAGTCCTGGTTTAGTCCTGGTTTAGTCCTGGTTTATCCCTGGTTTAGCCCTGGTTTAGTCCTGGTTTATCCCTGGTTTAGTCCTGGTTTAGCCCTGGTTTAGTCCTGGTTTAGTCCTCATTTAGCCCTGGTTTAGTCCTGGTTTAGTCCTGTTTAGCCCTGGTTTAGTCCTGGTTTAGTCCTGGTTTAGTCCTCATTTAGTCCTGGTTTAGTCCAGGTTTAGCCCTGGTTTAGTCCTGGTTTAGCCCTGGTTTAGTCCTGGTTTACCCCTGGTTTGGTCTTGGTTTAGTCCTGTTTTAGTCCTGGTCTAGTCCTGGTTTAGTCCTGGTTTAGTCCTCATTTAGTCCTGGTTTAGTCCTGGTTTAGCCCTGGTTTAGTCCTGGTTTAGTCCTGGTTTAGTCCTGGTTTAGTCCTGTTTAGCCCTGGTTTAGTCCTGGTTTAGTCCTGGTTTAGTCCTGGTTTACCCTGGTTTACCCCTGGTTTAGTCCTGGTTTAGTCCTGTTTAGCCCTGGTTTAGTCCTGGTCTAGTCCTGGTTTAGTCCTGGTTTAGTCCTGGTTTAGTCCTGGTTTAGTCCTGGTTTATCCCTGGTTTAGCCCTGGTTTAGTCCTGGTTTAGTCCTGGTTTATCCCTGGTTTATCCCTGGTTTAGTCCTGGTTTAGCCCTGGTTTAGTCCTGGTTTAGTCCTCATTTAGTCCTGGTTTACCCCGGTTTACCCCTGGTTTAGTCCTGGTTTAGTCCTGTTTAGCCCTGGTTTAGTCCTGGTCTAGTCCTGGTTTAGTCCTGGTTTAGTCCTGGTTTAGTCCTGGTTTAGTCCTGGTTTATCCCTGGTTTAGCCCTGGTTTAGTCCTGGTTTAGTCCTGGTTTATCCCTGGTTTATCCCTGGTTTATCCCTGGTTTAGACCTGTGTTAGACCTGGTTTCGTCCTCATTTAGTCCTGGTTTAGTCCTGGTTTAGCCCTGGTTTAGTCCTGGTTTATCCCTGGTTTAGTCCTCATTTAGTCCTGGTTTAGTCATGGTTTAGCCCTGGTTTAGTCCTGGTTTATCCCTGGTTTAGTCCTCATTTAGTCCTGGTTTAGTCCTGGTTTAGTCCTGGTTTAGCCCTGGTTTAGTCCTGGTTTAGTCCTGGTTTACCCTTGGTTTAGTCCTGGTTTAGTCCTGTTTAGCCCTGGTTTAGCCCTGCTCTAGTCCTGGTTTAGTCCTGGTTTAGTCCTGGTTTAGTCCTGGTTTAGTCCTGGTTTATCCCTGGTTTAGCCCTGGTTTAGCCCTGGTTTAGTCCTGGTTTAGTCCTGGTTAAGCCCTGGTTTAGTCCTGGTTTAGTCCTCATTTAGTCCTGGTTTAGTCCTGGTTTAGCCCTGGTTTAGTCCTGGTTTAGTCCTGATTTAGCCCTGGTTTAGTCCTCATTTAGTCCTGGTTTAGTCCTGGTTTAGCCCTGGTTTAGTCCTGGTTTAGCTCTGGTTTAGTCCTGGTTTAGTCCTGGTTTAGTCCTGGTTTAGTCCTGTTTAGCCCTGGTTTAGTCCTGGTTTAGTCCTGGTCTAGCCCTGGTCTAGTCCTGGTCTAGTCCTGGTCTAGTCCTGGTCTAGTCCTGGTTTAGCCCTGGTGTAGTCCTGGTTTAGTCCTGGTTTAGCCCTGGTTTAGTCCTGGTTTAGTCCTGGTTTAGTCCTGGTTTAGTCCTCATTTAGTCCTGGTTTAGTCCTGGTTTAGCCCTGGTTTAGTCCTGGTTTAGCCCTGGTTTAGTCCTGGTTTAGTCCTCATTTAGTCCTGGTTTAGTCCTGGTTTAGCCCTGGTTTAGTCCTGGTTTAGTCCTGGTTTAGCCCTGGTTTAGTCCTGGTTTAGTCCTGGTTTAGTCCTGGTTTAGTCCTCATTTAGTCCTGGTTTAGTCCTGTTTAGCCCTGGTTTAGTCCTGGTTTAGTCCTCATTTAGTCCTGGTTTAGTCCTGGTTTAGCCCTGGTTTAGTCCTGGTTTAGTCCTGGTTTAGTCCTGGTTTAGTCCTGGTTTAGTCCTGGTTTAGCCCTGGTCTAGTCCTGGTTTAGTCCTGGTTTAGTCCTCATTTAGTCCTGGTTTAGTCCTGGTTTAGTTCTGGTTTAGTCCTGGTTTAGTCCTGGTTTAGTCCTGTTTAGCCCTGGTTTAGTCCTGGTTTAGTCCTGGTTTAGTCCTGGTTTAGTCCTGTTTAGCCCTGGTTTAGCCCTGGTCTAGTCCTGGTTTAGTCCTGGTTTACCCCTGGTTTAGTCCTGGTTTAGTCCTGGTTTAGTCCTGGTTTAGCCCTGGTCTAGTCCTGGTTTAGTCCTGGTTTAGTCCTGGTTTAGTCCTGGTTTAGTCCTGGTTTAGTCCTGGTTTAGTCCTGTTTAGCCCTGGTTTAGCCCTGGTCTAGTCCTGGTTTAGTCCTGGTTTAGTCCTGGTTTACCCCTGGTTTAGTCCTGGTTTAGTCCTGGTTTAGTCCTGGTTTAGTCCTGGTTTACCCCTGGTTTAGTCCTGGTTTAGTCCTGGTTTAGTCCTGGTTTATCCCTGGTTTAGCCCTGGTTTAGTCCTGGTTTAGCCCTGGTTTAGTCCTGGTTTAGTCCTCATTTAGTCCTGGTTTAGTCCTGGTTTAGTCCTGTTTAGCCCTGGTTTAGTCCTGGTTTAGTCCTGGTTTAGTCCTCATTTAGTCCTGGTTTAGTCCTGGTTTAGCCCTGGTTTAGTCCTGGTTTAGCCCTGGTTTAGTCCTGGTTTACCCCTGGTTTAGTCCTGGTTTGGTCTTGGTTTAGTCCTGTTTTAGTCCTGGTCTAGTCCTGGTTTAGTCCTGGTTTAGTCCTGGTTTAGTCCTCATTTAGTCCTGGTTTAGTCCTGGTTTAGTCCTGGTTTAGTCCTGGTTTAGTCCTGTTTAGCCCTGGTTTAGTCCTGGTTTAGTCCTGGTTTAGTCCTGGTTTACCCTGGTTTACCCCTGGTTTAGTCCTGGTTTAGTCCTGTTTAGCCCTGGTTTAGTCCTGGTCTAGTCCTGGTTTAGTCCTGGTTTAGTCCTGGTTTAGTCCTGGTTTAGTCCTGGTTTATCCCTGGTTTAGCCCTGGTTTAGTCCTGGTTTAGTCCTGGTTTATCCCTGGTTTATCCCTGGTTTATCCCTGGTTTAGTCCTGGTTTAGCCCTGGTTTAGTCCTGGTTTAGTCCTCATTTAGTCCTGGTTTACCCCGGTTTACCCCTGGTTTAGTCCTGGTTTAGTCCTGTTTAGCCCTGGTTTAGTCCTGGTCTAGTCCTGGTTTAGTCCTGGTTTAGTCCTGGTTTAGTCCTGGTTTATCCCTGGTTTAGCCCTGGTTTAGTCCTGGTTTAGTCCTGGTTTATCCCTGGTTTATCCCTGGTTTATCCCTGGTTTAGTCCTGGTTTAGCCCTGGTTTAGTCCTGGTTTAGTCCTCATTTAGTCCTGGTTTAGTCCTGGTTTAGCCCTGGTTTAGTCCTGGTTTATCCCTGGTTTAGTCCTCATTTAGTCCTGGGTTAGTCATGGTTTAGCCCTGGTTTAGTCCTGGTTTATGGCTGGTTTAGTCCTGGTTTAGTCCTCATTTAGTCCTGGTTTAGTCCTGGTTTAGCCCTGGTTTAGTCCTGGTTTAGTCCTGGTTTACCCTTGGTTTAGTCCTGGTTTAGTCCTGTTTAGCCCTGGTTTAGCCCTGCTCTAGTCCTGGTTTAGTCCTGGTTTAGTCCTGGTTTAGTCCTGGTTTAGTCCTGGTTTATCCCTGGTTTAGCCCTGGTTTAGTCCTGGTTTAGCCCTGGTTTAGTCCTGGTTTATCCCTGGTTTAGTCCTGGTTAAGCCCTGGTTTAGTCCTGGTTTAGTCCTCATTTAGTCCTGGTTTAGTCCTGGTTTAGCCCTGGTTTAGTCCTGGTTTAGTCCTGATTTAGCCCTGGTTTAGTCCTCATTTAGTCCTGGTTTAGTCCTGGTTTAGCCCTGGTTTAGTCCTGGTTTAGTCCTGGTTTAGTCCTGTTTAGCCCTGGTCTAGTCCTGGTTTAGTCCTGGTTTAGTCCTGGTTTACCCCTGGTTTAGTCCTGGTTTAGTCCTCATTTAGTCCTGGTTTAGTCCTGTTTAGCCCTGGTTTAGTCCTGGTTTAGTCCTCATTTAGTCCTGGTTTAGTCCTGGTTTAGCCCTGGTTTAGTCCTGGTTTAGTCCTGGTTTACCCCTGGTTTAGTCCTGGTTTAGTCCTGGTTTAGTCCTGGTTTAGCCCTGGTATAGTCCTGGTTTAGTCCTGGTTTAGTCCTCATTTAGTCCTGGTTTAGTCCTGGTTTAGTTCTGGTTTAGTCCTGGTTTAGCTCTGGTTTAGTCCTGGTTCAGTCCTGTTTTAGCCCTGGTTTAGTCCTAGTTTAGTTCTGGTTTCATCCTGTTTAGCCCTGGTTTTGCCCTGGTTTAGCCATGGTTTAGTCCTGGTTTAGCCCTGGTTTAGTCCTGGTTTAGCCATGGTTTAGTCCTGGTTTAGCCCTGGTTTAGTCCTGGTTTAGTCCTGGTTTAGTCCTCATTTAGTCCTGGTTTAGTCCTGGTTTAGTCCTGGTTTAGTCCTGGTTTAGTCCTGTTTAGCCCTGGTTTAGCCCTGGTCTAGTCCTGGTTTAGTCCTGGTTTAGTCCTGGTTTACCCCTGGTTTAGTCCTGGTTTAGTCCTGGTTTAGTCCTGGTTTAGTCCTGGTTTACCCCTGGTTTAGTCCTGGTTTAGTCCTGGTTTAGTCCTGGTTTATCCCTGGTTTAGCCCTGGTTTAGTCCTGGTTTATCCCTGGTTTAGTCCTGGTTTAGCCCTGGTTTAGTCCTGGTTTAGTCCTCATTTAGCCCTGGTTTAGTCCTGGTTTAGTCCTGTTTAGCCCTGGTTTAGTCCTGGTTTAGTCCTGGTTTAGTCCTCATTTAGTCCTGGTTTAGTCCTGGTTTAGCCCTGGTTTAGTCCTGGTTTAGCCCTGGTTTAGTCCTGGTTTACCCCTGGTTTAGTCCTGGTTTGGTCTTGGTTTAGTCCTGTTTTAGTCCTGGTCTAGTCCTGGTTTAGTCCTGGTTTAGTCCTCATTTAGTCCTGGTTTAGTCCTGGTTTAGCCCTGGTTTAGTCCTGGTTTAGTCCTGGTTTAGTCCTGGTTTAGTCCTGTTTAGCCCTGGTTTAGTCCTGGTTTAGTCCTGGTTTAGTCCTGGTTTACCCTGGTTTACCCCTGGTTTAGTCCTGGTTTAGTCCTGTTTAGCCCTGGTTTAGTCCTGGTCTAGTCCTGGTTTAGTCCTGGTTTAGTCCTGGTTTAGTCCTGGTTTATCCCTGGTTTAGCCCTGGTTTAGTCCTGGTTTAGTCCTGGTTTATCCCTGGTTTATCCCTGGTTTATCCCTGGTTTAGTCCTGGTTTAGCCCTGGTTTAGTCCTGGTTTAGTCCTCATTTAGTCCTGGTTTACCCCGGTTTACCCCTGGTTTAGTCCTGGTTTAGTCCTGTTTAGCCCTGGTTTAGTCCTGGTCTAGTCCTGGTTTAGTCCTGGTTTAGTCCTGGTTTAGTCCTGGTTTAGTCCTGGTTTATCCCTGGTTTAGCCCTGGTTTAGTCCTGGTTTAGTCCTGGTTTATCCCTGGTTTATCCCTGGTTTATCCCTGGTTTAGTCCTGGTTTAGCCCTGGTTTAGTCCTGGTTTAGTCCTCATTTAGTCCTGGTTTAGTCCTGGTTTAGCCCTGGTTTAGTCCTGGTTTATCCCTGGTTTAGTCCTCATTTAGTCCTGGTTTAGTCATGGTTTAGCCCTGGTTTAGTCCTGGTTTAGCCCTGGTCTAGTCCTGGTTTAGTCCTGGTTTACCCCTGGTTTAGTCCTGGTTTAGTCCTGGTTTAGTCCTGGTTTAGCCCTGGTCTAGTCCTGGTTTAGTCCTGGTTTAGTCCTCATTTAGTCCTGGTTTAGTCCTGGTTTAGTTCTGGTTTAGTCCTGGTTTAGTCCTGGTTTAGTCCTGTTTAGCCCTGGTTTAGTCCTGGTTTAGTCCTGGTTTAGTCCTGGTTTAGTCCTGTTTAGCCCTGGTTTAGCCCTGGTCTAGTCCTGGTTTAGTCCTGGTTTACCCCTGGTTTAGTCCTGGTTTAGTCCTGGTTTAGTCCTGGTTTAGCCCTGGTCTAGTCCTGGTTTAGTCCTGGTTTAGTCCTCATTTAGTCCTGGTTTAGTCCTGGTTTAGTCCTGATTTAGTCCTGGTTTAGTCCTGTTTAGCCCTGGTTTAGCCCTGGTCTAGTCCTGGTTTAGTCCTGGTTTAGTCCTGGTTTACCCCTGGTTTAGTCCTGGTTTAGTCCTGGTTTAGTCCTGGTTTAGTCCTGGTTTACCCCTGGTTTAGTCCTGGTTTAGTCCTGGTTTAGTCCTGGTTTAGTCCTGGTTTAGCCCTGGTTTAGCCCTGGTTTAGTCCTGGTTTATCCCTGGTTTAGTCCTGGTTTAGCCCTGGTTTAGTCCTGGTTTAGTCTTCATTTAGCCCTGGTTTAGTCCTGGTTTAGTCCTGTTTAGCCCTGGTTTAGTCCTGGTTTAGTCCTGGTTTAGTCCTCATTTAGTCCTGGTTTAGTCCAGGTTTAGCCCTGGTTTAGTCCTGGTTTAGCCCTGGTTTAGTCCTGGTTTACCCCTGGTTTTGTCTTGGTTTAGTCCTGTTTTAGTCCTGGTCTAGTCCTGGTTTAGTCCTGGTTTAGTCCTCATTTAGTCCTGGTTTAGTCCTGGTTTAGCCCTGGTTTAGTCCTGGTTTAGTCCTGGTTTAGCCCTGGTTTAGTCCTGGTTTACCCCTGGTTTAGTCCTGGTTTGGTCTTGGTTTAGTCCTGTTTTAGTCCTGGTCTAGTCCTGGTTTAGTCCTGGTTTAGTCCTGATTTAGTCCTGGTTTATCCCTGGTTTAGTCCTGATTTAGACCTGGTTTAGTCCTCGTTTATCCCTGGTTTAGTCCTGGTTTATCCCTGGTTTAGTCCTGGTTTAGTCCTGGTTTAGCCCTGGTTTAGTCCTGGTTTAGTCCTGTTTAGCCCTGGTTTAGTCCTGGTCTAGTCCTGGTTTAGTCCTGGTTTAGTCCTGGTTTAGTCCTGGTTTAGTCCTGGTTTATCCCTGGTTTAGCCCTGGTTTAGTCCTGGTTTAGTCCTGGTTTATCCCTGGTTTATCCCTGGTTTATCCCTGGTTTAGTCCTGGTTTAGCCCTGGTTTAGTCCTGGTTTAGTCCTCATTTAGTCCTGGTTTACCCCGGTTTACCCCTGGTTTAGTCCTGGTTTAGTCCTGTTTAGCCCTGGTTTAGTCCTGGTCTAGTCCTGGTTTAGTCCTGGTTTAGTCCTGGTTTAGTCCTGGTTTATCCCTGGTTTAGCCCTGGTTTAGTCCTGGTTTAGTCCTGGTTTATCCCTGGTTTATCCCTGGTTTATCCCTGGTTTAGTCCTGGTTTAGCCCTGGTTTAGTCCTGGTTTAGTCCTCATTTAGTCCTGGTTTAGTCCTGGTTTAGCCCTGTTTTAGTCCTGGTTTATCCCTGGTTTAGTCCTGATTTAGTCCTGGTTTAGTCATGGTTTAGCCCTGGTTTAGTCCTGGTTTATCCCTGGTTTAGTCCTCATTTAGTCCTGGTTTAGTCCTGGTTTAGTCCTGGTTTAGCCCTGGTTTAGTCCTGGTTTAGTCCTGGTTTACCCTTGGTTTAGTCCTGGTTTAGTCCTGTTTAGCCCTGGTTTAGCCCTGCTCTAGTCCTGGTTTAGTCCTGGTTTAGTCCTGGTTTAGTCCTGGTTTAGTCCTGGTTTAGTCCTGGTTTAGTCCTGGTTTAGTCCTTGTTTAGTCCTGGTTTAGACCTGGTTTAGTCCTTGTTTAGTCCTGGTTTAGTCCTGGTTTAGTCCTTGTTTATTCCTGATTTAGTCTTGGTTTAGTCCTGACTTAGCCCTGGTTTAGTCCTGGTTTAGTCCTGATTTAGCCCTTGTTTAGTCCTGATTTAGCCCTTGTTTAGTCCTGGTTTAGTCCTGGTTTAGTCCTGGTTTAGTCCTGGTTTAGTCCTGGTTTAGTCCTGGTTTAGTCCTGTTTAGCCCTGGTCTAGTCCTGGTTTAGTCCTGGTTTAGTCCTGGTTTACCCCTGGTTTAGTCCTGGTTTAGTCCTCATTTAGCCCTGGTTTAGTCCTGTTTAGCCCTGGTTTAGTCCTGGTTTAGTCCTCATTTAGTCCTGGTTTAGTCCTGGTTTAGCCCTGGTTTAGTCCTGGTTTAGTCCTGGTTTAGCCCTGGTTTAGTCCTGGTTTAGTCCTGGTTTAGTCCTGGTTTAGTCCTGGTTTAGTCCTGGTTTAGCCCTGGTTTAGTCCTGGTTTAGCCCTGGTCTAGTCCTGGTTTAGTCCTGGTTTACCCCTGGTTTAGTCCTGGTTTAGTCCTGGTTTAGTCCTGGTTTAGCCCTGGTCTAGTCCTGGTTTAGTCCTGGTTTAGTCCTGGTTTAGTCCTGGTTTAGTCCTGGTTTAGTCCTGGTTTAGTCCTGGTTTAGTCCTGGTTTAGTCCTGTTTAGCCCTGGTTTAGTCCTGGTTTAGTCGTGGTTTAGTCCTGGTTTAGTCCTGTTTAGCCCTGGTTTAGCCCCGGTCTAGTCCTGGTTTAGTCCTGGTTTACCCCTGGTTTCGTCCCTGTTTAGTCCTGGTTTAGTCCTGGTTTAGCCCTGGTCTAGTCCTGGTTTAGTCCTGGTTTAGTCCTCATTTAGTCCTGGTTTAGTCCTGGTTTAGTCCTGGTTTAGTCCTGGTTTAGTCCTGGTTTAGTCCTGTTTAGCCCTGGTTTAGCCCTGGTCTAGTCCTGGTTTAGTCCTGGTTTAGTCCTGGTTTACCCCTGGTTTAGTCCTGGTTTAGTCCTGGTTTAGTCCTGGTTTAGTCCTGGTTTACCCCTGGTTTAGTCCTGGTTTAGTCCTGGTTTAGTCCTGGTTTATCCCTGGTTTAGCCCTGGTTTAGTCCTGGTTTATCCCTGGTTTAGTCCTGGTTTAGTCCTGGTTTAGTCCTGGTTTAGTCCTCATTTAGCCCTGGTTTAGTCCTGGTTTAGTCCTGTTTAGCCCTGGTTTAGTCCTGGTTTAGTCCTGGTTTAGTCCTCATTTAGTCCTGGTTTAGTCCTGGTTTAGCCCTGGTTTAGTCCTGGTTTAGCCCTGGTTTAGTCCTGGTTTACCCCTGGTTTAGTCCTGGTTTGGTCTTGGTTTAGTCCTGTTTTAGTCCTGGTCTAGTCCTGGTTTAGTCCTGGTTTAGTCCTCATTTAGTCCTGGTTTAGTCCTGGTTTAGCCCTGGTTTAGTCCTGGTTTAGTCCTGGTTTAGTCCTGGTTTAGTCCTGTTTAGCCCTGGTTTAGTCCTGGTTTAGTCCTGGTTTAGTCCTGGTTTACCCTGGTTTACCCCTGGTTTAGTCCTGGTTTAGTCCTGTTTAGCCCTGGTTTATCCCTGGTTTAGTCCTGGTTTAGTCCTGGTTTAGCCCTGGTTTAGTCCTGGTTTAGCCCTGGTTTAGTCCTGGTTTAGTCCTCATTTAGTCCTGGTTTACCCCGGTTTACCCCTGGTTTAGTCCTGGTTTAGTCCTGTTTAGCCCTGGTTTAGTCCTGGTCTAGTCCTGGTTTAGTCCTGGTTTAGTCCTGGTTTAGTCCTGGTTTAGTCCTGGTTTATCCCTGGTTTAGCCCTGGTTTAGTCCTGGTTTAGTCCTGGTTTATCCCTGGTTTATCCCTGGTTTATCCCTGGTTTAGTCCTGGTTTAGCCCTGGTTTAGTCCTGGTTTAGTCCTCATTTAGTCCTGGTTTAGTCCTGGTTTAGCCCTGGTTTAGTCCTGGTTTATCCCTGGTTTAGTCCTCATTTAGTCCTGGTTTAGTCATGGTTTAGCCCTGGTTTAGTCCTGGTTTATCCCTGGTTTAGTCCTCATTTAGTCCTGGTTTAGTCCTGGTTTAGTCCTGGTTTAGCCCTGGTTTAGTCCTGGTTTAGTCCTGGTTTACCCTTGGTTTAGTCCTGGTTTAGTCCTGTTTAGCCCTGGTTTAGCCCTGCTCTAGTCCTGGTTTAGTCCTGGTTTAGTCCTGGTTTAGTCCTGGTTTAGTCCTGGTTTATCCCTGGTTTAGCCCTGGTTTAGTCCTGGTTTAGCCCTGGTTTAGTCCTGGTTTATCCCTGGTTTAGTCCTGGTTAAGCCCTGGTTTAGTCCTGGTTTAGTCCTCATTTAGTCCTGGTTTAGTCCTGGTTTAGCCCTGGTTTAGTCCTGGTTTAGTCCTGGTTTAGCCCTGGTTTAGTCCTCATTTAGTCCTGGTTTAGTCCTGGTTTAGCCCTGGTTTAGTCCTCATTTAGTCCTGGTTTAGTCCTGGTTTAGCCCTGGTGTAGTCCTGGTTTCGTCCTTGTTTAGTCCTGGTTTATTCCTGGTTTTAGCTCTGGTTTAGTCCTGGTTTAGTCCTGGTTTAGTCCTGGTTTAGTCCTGGTTTATCCCTGGTTTAGCCCTGGTTTAGTCCTGGTTTACCCCTGGTTTAGTCCTGGTTTAGTCCTCATTTAGTCCTGGTTTAGTCCTGTTTAGCCCTGGTTTAGTCCTGGTTTAGTCCTCATTTAGTCCTGGTTTAGTCCTGGTTTAGCCCTGGTTTAGTCCTGGTTTAGTCCTGGTTTAGCCCTGGTTTAGTCCTGGTTTAGTCCTGGTTTAGTCCTGGTTTAGTCCTCATTTAGTCCTGGTTTAGTCCTGGTTTAGCCCTGGTTTAGTCCTGGTTTAGCCCTGGTCTAGTCCTGGTTTAGTCCTGGTTTACCCCTGGTTTAGTCCTGGTTTAGTCCTGGTTTAGTCCTGGTTTAGCCCTGGTCTAGTCCTGGTTTAGTCCTGGTTTAGTCCTCATTTAGTCCTGGTTTAGTCCTGGTTTAGTTCTGGTTTAGTCCTGGTTTAGTCCTGGTTTAGTCCTGTTTAGCCCTGGTTTAGTCCTGGTTTAGTCCTGGTTTAGTCCTGGTTTAGTCCTGTTTAGCCCTGGTTTAGCCCTGGTCTAGTCCTGGTTTAGTCCTGGTTTACCCCTGGTTTAGTCCTGGTTTAGTCCTGGTTTAGTCCTGGTTTAGCCCTGGTCTAGTCCTGGTTTAGTCCTGGTTTAGTCCTCATTTAGTCCTGGTTTAGTCCTGGTTTAGTCCTGGTTTAGTCCTGGTTTAGTCCTGGTTTAGTCCTGTTTAGCCCTGGTTTAGCCCTGGTCTAGTCCTGGTTTAGTCCTGGTTTAGTCCTGGTTTACCCCTGGTTTAGTCCTGGTTTAGTCCTGGTTTAGTCCTGGTTTAGTCCTGGTTTACCCCTGGTTTAGTCCTGGTTTAGTCCTGGTTTAGTCCTGGTTTATCCCTGGTTTAGCCCTGGTTTAGTCCTGGTTTATCCCTGGTTTAGTCCTGGTTTAGCCCTGGTTTAGTCCTGGTTTAGTCTTCATTTAGCCCTGGTTTAGTCCTGGTTTAGTCCTGTTTAGCCCTGGTTTAGTCCTGGTTTAGTCCTGGTTTAGTCCTCATTTAGTCCTGGTTTAGTCCTGGTTTAGCCCTGGTTTAGTCCTGGTTTAGCCCTGGTTTAGTCCTGGTTTACCCCTGGTTTAGTCCTGGTTTGGTCTTGGTTTAGTCCTGTTTTAGTCCTGGTCTAGTCCTGGTTTAGTCCTGGTTTAGTCCTCATTTAGTCCTGGTTTAGTCCTGGTTTAGCCCTGGTTTAGTCCTGGTTTAGTCCTGGTTTAGTCCTGGTTTAGTCCTGTTTAGCCCTGGTTTAGTCCTGGTTTAGTCCTGGTTTAGTCCTGGTTTACCCTGGTTTACCCCTGGTTTAGTCCTGGTTTAGTCCTGTTTAGCCCTGGTTTAGTCCTGGTCTAGTCCTGGTTTAGTCCTGGTTTAGTCCTGGTTTAGTCCTGGTTTAGTCCTGGTTTATCCCTGGTTTAGCCCTGGTTTAGTCCTGGTTTAGTCCTGGTTTATCCCTGGTTTATCCCTGGTTTAGTCCTGGTTTAGTCCTGTTTTAGTCCTGGTTTACCCCGGTTTACCCCTGGTTTAGTCCTGGTTTAGTCCTGTTTAGCCCTGGTTTAGTCCTGGTCTAGTCCTGGTTTAGTCCTGGTTTAGTCCTGGTTTAGTCCTGGTTTAGTCCTGGTTTATCCCTGGTTTAGCCCTGGTTTAGTCCTGGTTTAGTCCTGGTTTATCCCTGGTTTATCCCTGGTTTAGTCCTGGTTTAGTCCTGGTTTAGTCCTGGTTTAGTCCTGGTTTAGTCCTGGTTTATCCCTGGTTTAGCCCTGGTTTAGTCCTGGTTTAGTCCTGGTTTATCCCTGGTTTATCCCTGGTTTATCCCTGGTTTAGTCCTGGTTTAGCCCTGGTTTAGTCCTGGTTTAGTCCTCATTTAGTCCTGGTTTAGTCCTGGTTTAGCCCTGGTTTAGTCCTGGTTTATCCCTGGTTTAGTCCTCATTTAGTCCTGGTTTAGTCCTGGTTTAGTCCTGGTTTACCCTTGGTTTAGTCCTGGTTTAGTCCTGTTTAGCCCTGGTTTAGCCCTGCTCTAGTCCTGGTTTAGTCCTGGTTTAGTCCTGTTTAGCCCTGGTTTAGCCCTGCTCTAGTCCTGGTTTAGTCCTGGTTTAGTCCTGGTTTAGTCCTGGTTTAGTCCTGGTTTAGTCCTGGTTTATCCCTGGTTTAGCCCTGGTTTAGTCCTGGTTTAGCCCTGGTTTAGTCCTGGTTTATCCCTGGTTTAGTCCTGGTTAAGCCCTGGTTTAGTCCTGGTTTAGTCCTCATTTAGTCCTGGTTTAGTCCTGGTTTAGCCCTGGTTTAGTCCTGGTTTAGTCCTGATTTAGCCCTGGTTTAGTCCTCATTTAGTCCTGGTTTAGTCCTGGTTTAGCCCTGGTTTAGTCCTGGTTTAGCTCTGGTTTAGTCCTGGTTTAGTCCTGGTTTAGTCCTGTTTAGCCCTGGTCTAGTCCTGGTTTAGTCCTGGTTTAGTCCTGTTTAGCCCTGGTCTAGTCCTGGTCTAGTCCTGGTCTAGTCCATAAAGGACTCACTCTGTTCACAGTTGGTCCCGATGAAGCCGGTCCGACAGGAGCACTGTCCTGACACGTGGTCACAGTCGGCTCCGTTCTGGCACCGGCAAATCTCAGCACAGTCCCGACCGAAGAACCCAGAGGGACATCCTGAGGGAAGAGAGCAGGAGACGTGAGGGTCCAGTCCTGGTCCAGTCCCGGTCCAGTCCCGGTCCAGTCCCGGTCCAGTCCCGGTCCAGTCCCGGTCCAGTCCCGGTCCAGTCCCGGTCCAGTCCCGGTCCAGTCCCGGTCCAGTCCCGGTCCAGTCCCGGTCCAGTCCCGGTCCAGTCCCGGTCCAGTCCCGGTCCAGTCCCGGTCCAGTCTCGGTCCAGTCCCGGTCCAGTCCCGGTCCAGTCCCGGTCCAGTCCCGGTCCAGTCCCGGTCCAGTCCCGGTCCAGTCCTGGTTCATGTCCAAACATCAGAGTAAGAGTCAGATGAGAATCACAGGAGTTCAGTGTCGACACAAAACTCAGAAATGGTGTAAACAAAACCCAGATTTTCCTGCAGAACAGAAGTGACAGAGACAAATCACAGAGAGAAAAGTCATTTCTATGTATATGACGCTGGAGCTCAGGGCAGAGCCGCATCTGAACTACTGCAGCTGAACAGCTCCTCTTATACAGGTGTGTATATATATATATATATATATATATATATATGTATATATATATATATATATATATGTATATATATATATATATATATATATATATATATATATATATATATATATATATATATATATCTCCATCCATCCAACTTCTCCCGCTTAATGCAGCTGGGTCGCGGGGGCAGTAGGGGGCAGTAGGGGGCAGTAGGGGGGCAGTAGGGGCTGTAGGGGCAGTAGGGGCAGTAGGGGCAGTAGGGGCAGTAGGGGGGCAGTAGGGCAGTAGGGGCAGTAGGGGCTGTAAAGGGGGCAGTAGGGGCAGTAGGGGCAGTAGGGGCAGTAGGGGCAGTAGAGGAGCTGTAGGGGGCAGTAGGGGGCAGTAGGGGCAGTAGGGGCAATGAGGGCAGTAAAGGGGGCAGTAGGGGCAGTAGGGGCAGTAGGGGCAGTAGAGCAGTAGGGGGCAGTAGGGGCAGTAGAGACAGTAGGGGCAGTAGGGGCAGTAGGGGCAAGTGGGGGCAGTAGGGGCAGTAGAGAAGGGCAGTAAGGGGGCAGTAGGGGGCAGTGAGGGGGCAGTAGGGGCAGTATGGGGCAGTGAGGGGCAGTAGGGAGCAGTGAGGGCAGTAGGGGCAGTAGGGGCTGTAGGGGCAGTAGGGGCAGTAGGGGCAGTAGGGGCTGTAGGGGCAGTAGGGGCAGTAGGGGGCAGTAGAGGGCAGTAAAGGCAGTAGGGGCAGTAGGGGCAATGAGGGGCAGTAGGGGCAGTAGGGGCAGTAAAGGGGGCAGTAGGGGGCAGTAGGGGCAGTAGGGGCTGTAGGGGGCAAGTAAGGGGCAGTGAGGGAGCAGTAGGGGCAATGAGGCAGTAGGGGCTGTGGGGGGCAGTAAAGGGGGCAGTAGGGGCAGTAGGGGCAATGAAAGGGGGCAGTAGGGGGCAGTAGGGGCAGTAGGGGCAGTAGGGGGCAGTAGGGGCAGAGCAATGGGGGCAGTAGGGGCAGTAGAGGGGCAGTAGAGCAGTAAAGGGGCAGTAGGGGCAGTAGGGGCAGTAGGGGCAGTAGGGGCAGTAGGGGCTGTAGAGGGGCAGTAGAGGGGGCAGTAAAGGGCAGTAGGGGCAGTAAAGGGGGCAGTAGAGGCAGTAAGGGGGCAGTAAAGGGGCAGTAGAAGCAGTAGACTGTAGCAATGAGCAGTAAGGGGCAGTAGGGGCAGTAAGGGCAGTAGGGGCAGTAGGGGGCAAGTGGGGCAGTAGGGGCAGTAGGGGCTGTGGGGGGCAGTAGAGGCAGTAAAGGGGCAGTAGGGGGCAGTAGGGGCAGTAGGGGCAGTAGGGGCAGTAGGGGCAGTAGGGGGCAGTAGGGGGCGGTAGGGGGCAGTAGGGGCAGTAGGGGGCAGTAGGGGCAGTAGGGGGCAGTAGGGGCAGTAGGGGCAGTAGGGGGCAGTAGGGGCAGTAGGGGCAGTAGGGGCAGTAGGGGCAGTAGGGGCAGTAGGGGGCAGTAGGGGCAGTAGGGGCAGTAGGGGGCAGTAGGGGCAGTGTGACTCACGCTGGGTGCAGTAGAGTCCGGTCCACCCGGGGCCACAGCGACACTCTCCATCGTACGCGCTGCACTGGGCTCCATTGTGACAGTTACACGAGTTCAGACAGTCGGGGCCCCAGTGACCCAAGGGGCAGGCTGTAGGGGCCAAAACACACTGTGAGACACACACATACAGACACACACACTACACACACACACACACACACACACACACTGTTCTAACGTTCCTCCTCAAAAACACACCTGGAGCTGTGTTTGTTTCATTCACGTGTTTGAGGAACTCTTTATTATTCGTCTGTTACATCTGCAAAGCTTCAAACGCTCTGCTCCACCCTGTGATGTCATGAAGTGGTCATGAACAGCTCCTTTTCCCTTCAGTTGAGTCGAGATCGGCAACTCCAGAAGTGCTGAAAGAGTGATTCTAGTGAAGATGTGTGGAGTTTAAAAACACAGTGGAGCACTTCCTGTATCACCACATGATGACATCACAAGGTGAATGTTGCTGATTCCAGCTGTTGTGTCCCTCTGGGTGCTTCAGCATCGCTGTGTTTGAACACATGTAATGAACGTCCAGAGGAATATTTGAGAACAGAAGGGACTCCGTCTTCCTCTGACCTCTGACCCCGGGCCGCTCTGTTAGCGGCTATCGCTAACACCATGTCTTTGTGTTTTACTTTAGGCGATTAAAGCGACGAAACCGCACGAAGCTCGAGGACGAACTCTGCCCCCAGAGCCGTAAATCAAACAGCATAAAGTAAAGGAGAGGAGGGGAGGAGGAGAGGAGAGGAGGAGAGGAGGAGAGGAAGAGAGGAGGAGAGGAGAGGAGGAGAGGAGGAGAGGAGAGGACAGGAGGAGGGGAGGAGGTGAGGAGAGGACAGGAGGAGAGGAGGAGAGGAGAGGAGGAGAGGAGGAGAGGAGAGGACAGGAGGAGGGGAGGAGAGGACAGGAGGAGGGGAGGAGGAGAGGAGAGGACAGGAGGAGGGAGGAGAGGGACAGGAGGAGGGGAGGAGAGGAGGAGAGAGAGGAGAGAGGAGGAGGAGGAGAGAGAGAGGAGGAGGAGAGAGAGAGGAGGAGAGGAGGGGAGGAGAGGACAGGAGGGGAGGAGAGGAGGAGAGGAGGAGAGGAGGGGAGGAGGAGAAGAGAGGAGGAGGAGAGGAGAGGAGGAGGAGGAGAGAGGAGGAGAGGAGGGGAGGAGAGGACAGGAGGAGGGGAGGAGAGGAAGAGAGGAGGAGAGGAAGGAGGAGGGAGGAGAGAGAGGAGGAGAGGAGAGAGAGGAGAGAGAGGAGAGGAGGAGAGAGAGGAGGAGGAGAGAGGAGAGAGGGAGAGGAGAGGAGAGAGGAGAGAGGAGGAGAGGAGAGAGAGAGGAGGAGGAGGAGAGAGAGGAGAGGAGAGAGAGAGGAGGAGAGGAGGAAGAGAGGAGAGAGGAGGAAAGAGGGAGGAGAGGAGGAGAGGAAAGAGAGAGGAGAGGAGAGAGGAGGAGAGAGAGAGGAGAGGAGAGAGGAGGAGAGGAGGAGAGAGAGAGAGAGAGAGAGAGGAGGAGAAGAGAAAGGAGGAGAAGGAAGAGAGGAGAGAGAAGGAGAGGGAGAGGAGGAGGAGAGGAGAGGAGGGAGAAGGGAGGGAGAGGAGGAGAGAGAGGGAGGAGAGGAGGAGAGGAGAGAGAGAGGAGGGAGGAGGAGAGGAAGGAGAGGAGGAGGAGAGGAAGGGAGAGAGAGAGAGGAGAGGAGGGAGGAGAGAGGAGGAGAGGAGGAGAGAGAGGGAGGAGGGAGAGGAGGGGGAGGGAGAGAGAGGGAGAGGAGGGAGGAGAGAGGAGAGAGAGAGGAGGAGAGAGAGAGAGGAGAGAGAGGAGGAGAGGAGAGAGGAGAGAGGGAGGAGAGGAGAGAGAAAGAGAGAGGAGTGGGAGAGAGGAGGAAGCGGAGGAGAGAGGTGGAGAGGAAGGAGAGGAGAGAGAGGAGTAGAGAGAGGAGGAGGAGGAGAGGAGAGGAGAGGAAGAGAGAGAGGAGGGAGGAGGAGGAGGAGGGAGGGAGGAGAGAGGAGGAGGAGAAGGGAAGAGAGAGAGAGAGAGAGGAAGGGAAGGAGGAGAAGGGAAGGAAGAGAGAAGAGAGAGGAGGAGAAAGGAGAAGAGGAGGAGAGGAGAAGGAGAAGAAAAGGAGAGGAGAGGAGGAGGAGGAGAGAGGAGAGAGAGAGGAGAGGAGGAGGAGAGAGAGAAGAGGGAGGAGAGAGAGAGAGGAGGAGAGAGAGGAGAGGAGAGAGGAAGGGAAGAGAGGAGGGAGGAGGAGAGAGGAAGAGAGAGAGGAGGAAGAAGGAGGAGAGAGGAGGAGAAGAGAGAGGAGGAGAGAGAGAGAGGAGAGAGAGAGGAGAAGGAGAGAGAGGAGAGAGGAAGGGAGGAGAGAGAGGAGAAGAGAGGAGAGAGAGAGAGAGGAGAGGAGGAGAGGAGAGAGAGGAGAGAAGAGGAAGAGAGGAGAGAAGGAGAGGAGGGAGAGAGAGAGGAAGGAGAGAGAGGAGAGGAGAGAGGAGAGGGAGAGGAGGAGAGAGAGAGGAGGAGAAGGAGGAGAGGAGGAGGGAGGAGAGAGAGAGGAAGAGAGAGGAGGAGAGAAGGAGGAGGGAGGAGAGAGGGAGGAGGAGAGAGGAGAAGAGGAGAGGAGAGAGGGAGGAGAGAGAGAGAGGAGGAGGAGAGAGGAGGAGGAGAGAGAGGAGGAGGAGGAGAAGAGAGAGGAGGAGAGAAGAGGAGGAGGAAGAGGAGGAGAGAGGAGGGAGGAGAGAGGAGGAGGGAGGAGAGGAGGAGAAGAGGAGAAGGAGAGAGGGAAGAGAGGAGAAGAGAGAGAGAGAGGAGAGGAGGAGGAGAGGAGGGAGGGAGAGAGAGGAGGGAGAGAGAAGGGAGGAGAGGAGAGAGGAAGAGAGGAGGAGAGAGAGGAGAGGAGAGGAGGAGAGAGGAGGAGAGGACAAGAGGAGGAGAGAGAGGAGAGAGAGGAGGAGAGGAGAGAGGAGGGAGAGAGAGGAGGGAGGAGGAGAGGGAGGGAGGAGGAGAGAGAGGAGGAGAAGGAGGAGGAGGAAGGAGGAGGAGAGGAGAGAGAGGGAGGAGAGAGGAGAGAGAGAGGAGAGGAAGAGAGAGAGAGAGAGAGGAGAGGAGAGAGGAGAGAGAGAGAGAGGAGAGGAGGAGGAGGAGAGAGAGAGAGAGGAGGGAGGAAAGAGAGGAGAGGAGGAGTGGAGAGAGGGAGGAGAGAAGAGGAGGAGAGGAGAGAGGAGAGGAGAGGGAGGAGGGAGAGAGGAGGAGAAGAGAGGAGAGAGAGAGAGGGAGGGAGGAGGGGAGAGAGAGAGGAGAGGAGGGAGGAGAGAGGAGAGAGAGGAGAGGAGGAGAGAGAGGAGAGGAGAGAGAGGAGAGAGAGGGAGAGAGGAGGAAGGAGGAGAGAGAGAGAGGAGGAAGAGAGAGAGGAGGAGAGGAGAGAGAAAGAGAGAGAAGAGGAGAGAGAAAGGAGAGAGAGAGAAGAGGAGAGAGAGAGAAGAGGAGAAGGAGAGGAGAGAGGAGAGAGGAGGAGGAGAGAGAGGAGGAGGAGGAGAGAGAGAGGAGAGGGAGAGAGAGAGAGGAGGAGAGGAGGGAGAGGAGAGAGAGAGGAGAAGAGAGGAGAGGGAGGAGGAGAGAGAGGAGAGGAGAGGAGGAGGAGGAGAGAGAGGAGAGAGGGAGGAGGAGAGAGGAGGAGAGGAGGAGGAGGAGAGAGAGAGGAGGAGGAGAGGAGGAGAGGAGAGAGGAGGAGAGGAAGGGAGAGGAGAGAGGAGAGAGGAAGAGGAGAGAGGAGAGGAGGAGGAGGAGAGAGGGAGGAGAGAGAGGAGAGAGGAGGGGAGGAAGGAGGAGAGAGAGGAGGAGAGAAAGAGGAGGAGGAGAGAGGAGAGAGGAGAGAGGAGGAGAGAGAGAGAGGAGGAGGAGAAGGAAGAGGAGGAAGGAAGGAGAGGAGGGAAGGAGGAGAGAGAGGAGAGAAGGAGAAAGGGAAGAGGAGGAGAGAGGAGGAGAGAGAGAGAGAAGGAGGAGGAGAGAGAGAGGAGGAAGGAGAGGAGAAGGAGAGGAAGGAGAGGAGAGAGAGAGGAGAGGAGAGAGAGAGGAGGAGGAAGGAAGGGAGGAGAGGAGGAGGGAGGAGGAAGGAGAGAGGAGAGAGGAGGAAGGAGGAAGAGGAGAGAGAGAGGAGGAAAGAGAGGAGGAGAAGGAGAGGAGAGAGGGCGAGAGGAGAAGGAGGAGAGAGAGAGAGGAAGGAGAGGAAGGAAGAGAGGAAGAGAGAGAGAGGAGAAGAGGAGGGAGGAGAAGAGGAGAGGAAGGAGAGGAAGGAGAGGAGGAGAGAGAGGAGAGGAAGGAGAAGAGAGAGAGGAGAGAGGAGGAGAGAGAGAGAGGAAGAGAGGAGAGGAGAGAAGGGAAGAGGAGAGGAAGGGAGGAGGAGGAGAGAGAAGGAAGGGAGGAAGGGAGGAGAGAGAAGAGAGAAAGGAAGAGAAGGAAGAGAAGGGAAGAGAGGAGGAAGAAAGGGAAAGGAGAGAAGGAAGGGAGAAGGAGAGGAAGAGAGGAGGAAGAGAGAGAGAGAGAGAGAGAGGAGAGAGAGAGAGGAAGGAAGAGGAGGAGGAAGAGGAGGAGAGAGGGAGGAAGAGGAGGGAGGAAAGAGAGAGAGAGAGAGAGAGGAAGGGAAGGAAGAAGGAGGAGGAGAGAAGGGAGAGAGGAAGGAGAGGAGAGGGAAGAGAAGGAGGAAAGGGAGAGAGGAAGAGAGAGAAGAGAGGAAGGAGAGAAGGAGAGAGAGGAGAGAGAGAGAGAGGAGAGAGGAGAGGAGAGGAAGAGAGAGAGAGAGAGGAGAGAGGAAGAGAGAGGAGAGAGAGAGGAGGAAGGAGAGGAGGGAGAGAGGAGAGGAGAGAGAAGGAGAGAGGAAGGGAGGAGAGGAGAGAAGGAAGAGAGAGGAGAGAGAGGAGAGAGGAGAGAGGAGGAGAGAGAGGAAGGAGAGAGAGAGAGAGGAGAGAGGAGGAGAGGAGAGAGAGGAGAGAGAGAGGAGGAGGAGGAGGAAGAGAGAGAAGAGGAGAGAGGAGGAGAGAAGGAGGAGAAAGAGAGGAGAAGAGAGAGAGGAGGAGGGAGAGAGAGAGGAGAAGGAAGGAGAGAGAGGAAGAGAGAGGAGGAGAGAGGAGAGAGAGAGAGGAGAGAGAGGAAGAGGAGGAGAGGAGAGAGAGGAGAGGAGGAGGAGAGAGAGAGGAGAGAGGAGGAGGAGAGGAGATAGATGAGGAGAGAGAGGAGAGAGAGGAGAGAGAGAGGAGAGAGAGAGGAGGAAAGGAGAGGAGGAGGAGAGGAGAGGAAGGAGAGGAGGAGAGAGAGAGAGAGGAGAAGGAGAGAGAGAGGAGGAGGAGAGAGGAAGAAAGGAAGGGAGAGAGAGGAGAGAGGGAGGAGAGAGAGAGAGAGGGAGGGAGAAGGAGGCGAGAGGAGGAAGAGGAGAGGAAGGAGAGGAAGAGGGAGAGGAAGGAAGGAGAGAGAGAGGATGAGAGGAAGGGAAGAGAGAAAGGAGGAGAAAGAGGAGGGAAGGGAGGAGAGAGAGAGGAGAGAGAGGGAGGAGGAGGAGAAGAAGGAAGGAAGAAGGAGGGAGGAGAGAGAAAGAGAGAGAGAGGGAGGGGAGAAAGAGGAGAGGAGGAGGAGAAGGGAGAGAGAGAGGAGGAGGGAAGGAGAGGAGGAGGAAGAGGAAGAGGAGGGAGGGAGAGAGACGAGAGAGGAGGGGAGAGGAGGGAGGGAGGAGAGGAGGAGGAGAAGGGAGGGAGAAAAGAGGAGGGAGGGAGGAGGAGAGGAGGGGAGGGAGGAGAGGAGAAGGGAGGAGGAGAGGGGAGGAGAGGAGGGGAGGAGAAAGAGGAGAAAGAAAGGAGAAGAGGAGGAGAGAGGAGGGAGAAAAAAGAGAGGGAGGAGAAGGGAAAGGAGGGAAGAGGAGAGGGAGGAGAAAGAGGAGAGAGGAGGAGGAGGAAGAGAAGAGGGGAGGAGGAGAAGGAGGGGAGAAGAGAGAGGAAGAGGAAAGAGAAGAGGGAGGAGAGAGGAGGAGAGAAGAGGAGAGGGAGGAGAAAGAGAGGAGGAGGAGGAGGAGAGGAGGAGGAGAAGAGGAGGGAGGAGGGAGAGAGAGGGAGGGAGAAGAGGAGGAAGGAGGAAGAGGAGGGAGGGAGAGAAGAGGAGGGAGGAGGAGGAGAGGAGGGAGAGGAGGAGGAGGGAGGAGGGAGGGGAGAAAGGCGCGAGGAGAGGGAGAAGAGGAGGGGGAGGGAGAAAGAGGAGGGAGAGAGGGAGGGAGGAGGAGGAGAGAGGAGGGGAGGAGGAGGAGGAGGGGAGGGGAGAAGGCGAGGAGGAGGAGAGGAGGGGAGGAGGAGAGGAGGGGAGAAGGCGAGGAGGAGAAGAGGAGGGGAGGAGAAGAGGAGGGGAGGAGGAGAGGAGGAGGAGGAGAGGAGGAGGAGGAGAATGAAGCTGGTGTGAGGAGTATAAATCTCAGTATTTGATGTAAAACTCTTCATGTGGAGACGTGAGCCTCAGAACAGTGTGGAGTCCAGTGGAGCTGAAGCAGGACGAACACATGAATCAGACCAGATACAAGTTCAGAGGCTCAGAGAACCTGGAACCTGGAGAAACATCTGGAAACACACAGCCTGAATGTGAAACATGTGAGTGAAACAAACAGCTCCAGGTGTGTGAGGAGGAAACGACATGAGAGACGATCAGAACAGAGGAACAGGCTCCTGCAGATCCTCACGTTTACATGATCTCTGTTCAAAAAGCTCCTGCAGATCCTCACGTTTACATGATCTCTGTTCAAAAAGCTCCTGCAGATCCTCACGTTTACACGATCTCTGTTCAAAAAGCTCCTGCAGATCCTCACGTTTACACGATCTCTGTTCAAAAAGCTCCTGCAGATCCTCACGTTTACACGATCTCTGTTCAAAAAGCTCCTGCAGATCCTCACGTTTACATGATCTCTGTTCAAAAAGCTCCTGCAGATCCTCACGTTTACATGATCTCTGTTCAAAAAGCTCCTGCAGATCCTCACGTTTACATGATCTCTGTTCAAAAAGCTCCTGCAGATCCTCACGTTTACACGATCTCTGTTCAAAAAGCTCCTGCAGATCCTCACGTTTACATGATCTCTGTTCAAAAAGCTCCTGCAGATCCTCACGTTTACACGATCTCTGTTCAAAAAGCTCCTGCAGATCCTCACGTTTACACGATCTCTGTTCAAAAAGCTCCTGCAGATCCTCACGTTTACACGATCTCTGTTCAAAAAGCTCCTGCAGATCCTCACGTTTACACGATCTCTGTTCAAAAAGCTCCTGCAGATCCTCACGTTTACTCGATCTCTGTTCAAACATCTCAAATCTATTCCGTCTCAAAACTGCTCAGAAGGTCAGAGGTGCAGCTCCTGGTCTCACCTTGGGAACAGTCGTCTCCGATCCACCCGGGGAAACACTGGCACGAGCCGTCGATGGGGTTACAGGTGCCATTGTTGGTGCAGAGGCAGATCTCGGCGCAGACTCGCCCGTACCTGCCCGTGGGACACACTGAGGACAGGGGAGGACAGGGGAGGACAGGGGACAGGTGAGGACAGGTGAGGACAGGGAAGGACAGGGGATTACAGGTGAGGACAGGGGAGGACAGGGGAGGACAGGTGACAGGGGAGGACAGGTGAGGACAGGTGACAGGGGAGGACAGGAGACAGGGGAGGACAGGGGAGGACAGGTGACAGGGGAGGACAGGAGACAGGGGAGGACAGGTGAAGACAGGTGAGGACAGGTGACAGGGGAGGACAGGTGAGGACAGGTGACAGGGGAGGACAGGTGACAGGGGAGGACAGGTGAGGACAGGTGACAGGTGAGGACAGGTGAGGACAGGTGACAGGGGACGACAGGTGAGGACAGGAGAGGACAGGGGAGGACAGGTGACAGGGGAGGACAGGTGAGGACAGGTGACAGGGGAGGACAGGAGACAGGGGAGGACAGGGGAGGACAGGGGAGGACAGGGGAGGACAGGTGACAGGGGAGGACAGGGGAGGACAGGTGACAGGGGAGGACAGGGGAGGACAGGTGACAGGGGAGGACAGGTGAGGACAGGTGACAGGGGAGGACAGGGGAGGACAGGGGAGGACAGGGGAGGACAGGTGACAGGGGAGGACAGGTGAGGACAGGTGACAGGGGAGGACAGGTGAGGACAGGTGACAGGGGAGGACAGGTGACAGGGGAGGACAGGTGACAGGGGAGGACAGGTGAGGACAGGGGAGGACAGGTGACAGGGGAGGACAGGGGAGGACAGGGGAGGACAGGTGACAGGGGAGGACAGGAGACAGGGGAGGACAGGTGAGGACAGGGGAGGACAGGTGACAGGGGAGGACAGGTGAGGACAGGTGACAGGGGAGGACAGGAGACAGGGGAGGACAGGGGAGGACAGGGGAGGACAGGAGGACAGGTGACAGGGAGGACAGGAGGACAGGGGAGGACAGGGGAGGACAGGGGAGGACAGGTGACAGGGGAGGACAGGAGACAGGGGAGGACAGGGGAGGACAGGTGACAGGGGAGGACAGGAGACAGGGGAGGACAGGGGAGGACAGGTGACAGGGGAGGACAGGTGAGGACAGGTGACAGGGGAGGACAGGTGACAGGGGAGGACAGGTGAGGACAGGTGACAGGGGAGGACAGGTGAGGACAGGTGACAGGGGAGGACAGGTGAGGACAGGGGAGGACAGGTGAGGACAGGTGAGGACAGGTGACAGGGGAGGACAGGTGAGGACAGGTGACAGGGGAGGACAGGTGAGGACAGGGGAGGACAGGGGAGGACAGGTGACAGGGGAGGACAGGTGAGGACAGGTGACAGGGGAGGACAGGTGAGGACAGGGGAGGACAGGGGAGGACAGGTGAGGACAGGTGACAGGGGAGGACAGGTGAGGACAGGTGACAGGGGAGGACAGGAGACAGGGGAGGACAGGGGAGGACAGGGGAGGACAGGTGACAGGGGAGGACAGGTGAGGACAGGTGACAGGGGAGGACAGGGGACAGGTGTGGACAGGTGACAGGGGAGGACAGGTGACAGGGGAGGACAGGGGAGGACAGGTGACAGGGGAGGACAGGTGAGGACAGGGGAGGACAGGTGACAGGGGAGGACAGGTGACAGGGGAGGACAGGGGAGGACAGGAGACAGGGGAGGACAGGAGACAGGGGAGGACAGGGGAGGGGGACACAGAGGACAGAGGGGAGTCTGGGTTAATATATTTGTGATCTCATGGAGAGGTCCACACCCCCCACAGGTCCACACCCCCCAGACTCCAGGAGCGCCCCCCACAGGTCCACACCCCCCAGACTCCAGGAGCGCCCCCCACAGGTCCACACCCCCCAGACTCCAGGAGCGCCCCCCACAGGTCCACACCCCAGACTCCAGGAGCGCCCCCCACAGGTCCACACCCCCCAGACTCCAGGAGCGCCCCCCACAGGTCCACACCCCCCAGACTCCAGGAGCGCCCCCCACAGGTCCACACCCCAGACTCCAGGAGCGCCCCCCACAGGTCCACACCCCCCAGACTCCTGGAGCGCCCCCCACCGGTCCACACCCCAGACTCCAGGAGCGCCCCCACAGGTCCACACCCCCCAGACTCCTGGAGCGCCCCCACAGGTCCACACCCCCAGACTCCAGGAGCGCCCCCACAGGTCCACACCCCAGACTCCAGGAGCGCCCCCACTGGTCCACACCCCCCTGACTCCTGGTGCGCCCCCCACAGGTCCACACCCCCCAGACTCCAGGAGCGCCCCCCACAGGTCCACACCCCAGACTCCAGGAGCGCCCCCCACAGGTCCACACCCCAGACTCCAGGAGCGCCCCCCACAGGTCCACACCCCCCAGACTCCAGGAGCGCCCCCCACAGGTCCACCCCCCAGACTCCAGGAGCGCCCCCCACAGGTCCACACCCCAGACTCCAGGAGCGCCCCCACAGGTCCACACCCCCAGACTCCAGGAGCGCCCCCACAGGTCCACACCCCCAGACTCCAGGAGCGCCCCCACAGGTCCACACCCCCAGACTCCAGGAGCGCCCCCCACAGGTCCACACCCCCAGACTCCAGGAGCGCCCCCCACAGGACGCCACGAGGGACACGGGCCAATCTCCAGCTCCACAAAGCTCATGTGAACTGTGCAAACTCCCATGAACCTCCAGCACCAATGGAGGGTGTAGAGCTGGACCAGTGTCCACAACCAGGACTGAGGAGATCCCCAAAGCTCTGATTCCACCGAGTGACAACCAAACTGTGGCTCCACCCCTGGTCCAGTGGCTTTAGTGTTTTATTCAGGAAATTCTTAATGATTTTTTTTTGTTTTTAATTACACAAAATAAAACTGAACTGTAGAAATCACGATTCATTCATTAAGTCCATGAGCAGCAAATGACCAGAATCACCAGGAACATATACGCACTGGGGCTAAACCAGGACTAAACCAGGACTAAACCAGGACTAAACCAGGACCAAACCAGGACTAAACCAGGACTAAACCAGGACCAAACCAGGACTAAACCAGGACTAAACCAGGACTAAACCAGGACCAAACCAGTCTGGGTCAAGTGAACACACCATGAGACTGTTTTAAAAGTGTCTGGAGCAGATCACAGCCGACTACACTTCATTAAAGCAGACCTGTGGTACTAGTGCCTGTTGCATATTATAATCTCTATAGTCACAGCAGGTGCGGAACATGGACAAGAACAGAATAAAATAGACAGAACAGAACGTGGAGAAACATCTGAGGAGAACCACTCTGTAAAACCTCCTAAAACGCACCAAAATCGGCTCCATAAACCGTCCATGTGTTACAGTTTGGAGCGGCCACTAAAGAAGAACCACAGCCCGGCCTCCAGATCTGCCCCATTTCCTCCACCGCAGAAGAGGAAGAATGACTGATGTGCTACAAAATGAAAATAGACCGTCCACACACACACACACACACACACACACACACACACACACACACACACACACACACACACACACACACACACACACACACACTGCATATTTGATGAGATTAATATTTCACTGCTGTGTGCGTCTCTTAAATAAAACATGTCGTCTCAGAGAAGCTCCATTGTGTGTTGGGAGGACGAGGGACAAATGGAGGGCAGGTGTGAGGAGACGATCTGATAGGCCCAGGCTCATTTCATCTCCTCATTTTAATTACTACATGTGAGCGCCTCTCCCTGTGTCTGCTCGGCTCCTGCACCCAACATCTGACACCGGGCGTCTCAGCAACATCTGCAGTCCACACAGCACACTGAAGGAAAGTGCTTCTCCGAGCTCCTGGAGCAGGCGGCACAACCGTGAGGCTCAGAACGTGTTAGAACGTTCTGATGTTCCGGTGTTCCGATGTTCCGATGTTCCGATGTTCCCATGTTCCGATGTTCCGATGTTCCCATGTTCCGATGTTCCGATGTTCCGATGTTCCCGTGTTCCGATGTTCCGATGTTCCGATGTTCCGGTGTTCCGGTGTTCCCATGTTCCGATGTTCCCATGTTCCCATGTTCCCATGTTCCGATGTTCCGGTGTTCCGGTGTTCCCATGTTCCCATGTTCCGATGTTCCCATGTTCCCATGTTCCCATGTTCCGATGTTCCGATGTTCCCGTGTTCCGGTGTTCCGGTGTTCCGGTGTTCCGATGTTCCCGTGTTCCCGTGTTCCCGTGTTCCGGTGTTCCGGTGTTCCGATGTTCCGGTGTTCCGGTGTTCCGGTGTTCCCATGTTCCCATGTTCCGATGTTCCCATGTTCCCATGTTCCCATGTTCCCATGTTCCCATGTTCCGATGTTCCCGTGTTCCGGTGTTCCGGTGTTCCGGTGTTCCGATGTTCCCGTGTTTCCGTGTTCCGGTGTTCCGGTGTTCCGGTGTTCCCATGTTCCCATGTTCCGATGTTCCCATGTTCCCATGTTCCCATGTTCCCATGTTCCCATGTTCTGCTGTTCTGCTGTTCCTCGTCACACACAGATCTGGAGTCGTGTTTGTTTCATTCACACGTTTGAGGAACTCTTTGTTTTTCGTCTGTTACATCTGCAAAGCTCCAAACGCTCTGCTCCACCCTGTGATGTCATGAAGTGAACAGCTCCTTTTCCCTTTAGTTCAGTCGAGATCGGCGACTCCAGAAGAGCTGAAACGATCCAGATGATTCTAGATAATAATGGTGTGACATGAGCCCTTTACATTCATAATTCACGTCTGATGAACCTGAAGTTTGTTCAAATGATTTGGAAAATACGTTTTTATACATTTTTCAAATATGCAATTTATTCCATGCTTTTCCCATTATATATGTGTATATATGTATATGTATGTCTGTATATGCAGAGTTTTCCCCACATAAGATGAATATCAGTAAGAATAAATCAATTACAGCTCGTTACTTTGCAATAACCAGAACCTGACACAGCCTCAGATCATATGTTGTGTTTTTCCTGGTTTTCCTGGTCAGTTCCAAAAGAGTGAATTTCTTATCCTTGAATAAAAAAATCTGCATGTTTATTTCAGAAATTCTGTAATTATTTTCTCAAGTGAATCTTATTTTTGCAAATTTTCTGTCAAATGTCACAAAGTGAAAACAGTTTGGACAAAGTGATTGTTGTTGGTTCATATTTACAGAAAGGTCCTGAGTGCAGCACATGGAGGGAAATCAGATTCATTTGTTTTTTAATTAAAGTGATTTTTTATGTTATCACAATAAAAAATCCCATAAAGCTGAACCCCGGTGACCTGTAATGAACAGATTTACAGGGACACTGAAGTCATCAGGCCCGGTCCTGTACATGTTTCCTGTAATCTCGTTGTGACATGTTTGGCGCCTCTCAGGTAAGAATCGGGAATAATCAGATTTCCATTGTCCGTGTGATCGTAGCTGCAGACGGAGAAGCACAGCTGTGTTTAAACTCCCTCTGTCCCAGTGCATCTCGACCTCCCTGTGACCCCGTGCACCTCGACCTCCCTGTGACCCCGTGCACCTCGACCTCCCTGTGACCCCGTGCACCTCGACCTCCCTGTGACCCCGTGCACCTCGACCTCCCTGTGACCCCGTGCACCTCGACCTCCCTGTGACCCCGTGCACCTCGACCTCCCTGTGACCCCGGGCACCTCGACCTCCCTGTGACCCCGGGCACCTCGACCTCCCTGTGACCCCGGGCACCTCGACCTCCCTGTGACCCCGGGCACCTTCACGGGGGTTTGTAGAACGTGATCAGATCTGTCCAAGATGATGAGAAAAACATCTGGTGAATGTTTTTCTGTGGTAAATGTGTGTGTAAATGTGTAAATGTGTGTGTAAATGTGTGTGTAAATGTGTGTGTAAATGTGTGTGTAAATGTGTGTGTAAATGTGTATGTAAATGTGTGTGTAAATGTGCGTTTGAATGTGTAAATGTGTGTAAATGTGTAAATGTGTGTGTAAATGTGTGTAAATGTGTAAATGTGTGTGTAAATGTGTGTGTAAATGTGTAAATGTGTAAATGTGTGTAAATGTGTAAATGTGTGTGTAAATGTGTAAATGTGTGTGTAAATGTGTGTGTAAATGTGTAAATGTGTGTGTAAATGTGTAAATGTGTGTGTAAATGTGTGTGTAAATGTGTGTGTAAATGTGTGTGTAAATGTGCGTTTGAATGTGTAAATGTGTGTGTAAATGTGTGTAAATGTGTGTGTAAATGTGTGTAAATGTGTAAATGTGTGTGTAAATGTGTAAATGTGTGTGTAAATGTGTAAATGTGTAAATGTGTGTGTAAATGTGTGTAAATGTGTAAATGTGTAAATGTGTGTAAATGTGTAAATGTGTGTGTAAATGTGTAAATGTGTGTGTAAATGTGTGTGTAAATGTGTAAATGTGTGTGTAAATGTGTGTGTAAATGTGTGTGTAAATGTGTGTGTAAATGTGTGTGTAAATGTGTGTGTAAATGTGCGTTTGAATGTGTAAATGTGTGTGTAAATGTGTGTAAATGTGTAAATGTGTGTGTAAATGTGTGTAAATGTGTGTGTAAATGTGTGTAAATGTGTAAATGTGTGTGTAAATGTGTAAATGTGTGTGTAAATGTGTGTGTAAATGTGTAAATGTGTGTGTAAATGTGTGTGTAAATGTGTGTGTAAATGTGTGTGTAAATGTGTGTGTAAATGTGCGTTTGAATGTGTAAATGTGTGTGTAAATGTGTGTAAATGTGTAAATGTGTGTGTAAATGTGTGTAAATGTGTAAATGTGTGTGTAAATGTGTAAATGTGTGTGTAAATGTGTAAATGTGTAAATGTGTGTGTAAATGTGTAAATGTGTAAATGTGTGTGTAAATGTGTAAATGTGTGTGTAAATGTGTAAATGTGTGTGTAAATGTGTGTGTAAATGTGTGTGTACATGTGTAAATGTGTGTGTAAATGTGTGTGTAGATTTGGTGTTGGGGCAGATTTGTGAAGCTGCTGGAGAATACGCCACATTTACACACACATTTACACACATATTTACACATTTACACACACATTTACACGAACATTTACACACACATTTACACACACATTTACACATTTACACACACATTTACAAATTTACACACACATTTACACATTTACACACACATTTACACATTTACACACACATTTACAAATTTACACACACATTTACACACACATTTACACGAACATTTACACACACATTTACACACACATTTACACACACATTTACACACACATTTACACATTTACACACATATTTACACACACATTTACACACATATTTACACATTTACACACATATTTACACATTTACACACACATTTACACACACATTTACACATACATTTACACACACATTTACACACACATTTACACACACATTTACACATACATTTACACATTTACACACATATTTACACTTTTACACACATTTACACATTTACACACACATTTACACATTTACACTCATTTACACATAAAAACATTCACAGATGCTCCACAGACCCACAGCGACACTGACTGTGTGGAAACGGTCATTATTCTTTATTCCACATGACTTCCTGAATACTGGCTTAGCTCCGCCCACTGTGTGATCAGTTCTGACCAATCAGAGCGAGAGCCACCAGAGTGCGGCCAAAACACAGAAGAATCCTACAAAACCTGCCCCTTTGTGGAAGTTCATACAAATCATCATTGGCTTGTTCAAGTATTTTGAGATCCACAAATGTAAATGTAACATTTGGTCTTTACACACAGATGTGCACAGGATTTATCCATACAGCTCTTCAGTTTGTAAATTCACAGATTTCCTCTATGACTTATGACCCTCACAAACACACACGCACAAACGTCCACTAGAGGGCAGTGTTGGTACAGGTGCTGAGGTGGGAGGAGTTTATCCAGGTGAGAATAATCCTGCACAGAGCCTCTGCTGCAGGTAAAGAGTTTGTTCGGTGGAATCAGGCTTTTGTCTGTTTGTGTTTGTGGATTTCTCCCAGAGGAAATCTGTGAATTTGTGTAATTGTTGATCCACAAATGTGAATCACATTTTACAAACTGAAATTTCAATTTTACAAATGTTTTTTTTGTACACATCTATTTGTAAAGACCAAAATCCAAAGTTACACATATTAAATTTGCATTTGTGGAGGTGAAAACAGTGACTGTGGACGAGCCTCTGAGCGGCTGAAGATTCATGAGGCAAAATCACAGAAATACTCCTGAGGTCAGACGACACGTCACATTTGACATTTTATTACTTATTTTACTATTTTATTTGGACATTTTTTTCATTTATATAATGAAATAATAATAATACATTTTATTTATTGGGCCCCTTCCTCTCTGCACACTCTGGTCTCCTAAACATGATTAAAACACAGTTCAAGTGTCAGTATTGAACTGGTTAATTGTATTTAGTCTTGCATTTGATTAGTTTTTAGTATTTATTTTAATTGACTGTTTATTGTTTTAGTGTCTTATTTGTCTTTTTTGCTACTTATTTAGAATTTATTATCACCAGTTATATTTTTTCCTCTTTGTTATTAGATTATATTGTGACATGTGAACTTCTGTGTCCAAATCATTTCCTTGTGGATCAATAAAATTTGTCTGTGTCTGGGTCTGGGTCTGGGTCTGGGTCTGGGTCTGGGTCTGGGTCTGGGTCTGGGTCTGTGTCTGGGTCTGGGTCTGGGTCTGGGTCTGGGTCTGGGTCTGGGTCTGGGTCTGGGTCTGGGTCTGTGTCTGTGTCTGGGTCTGGGTCTGTGTCTGTGTCTGTGTCTGAGTCTGGGTCTGGGTCTGGGTCTGGGTCTGGGTCTGAGTCTGGGTCTGTGTCTGTGTCTGTGTCTGTGTCTGTGTCTGAGTCTGGGTCTGGGTCTGGGTCTGGGTCTGAGTCTGGGTCTGTGTCTGGGTCTGAGTTAGTATTTGTGGGTGTGAGCTGCAGTACCTGGAGCGGCCACTAGTCTGTCTCTTATCTCTTCTTACAGATCCACGTGTGGGTCATTACCCTGACCCCTCCTCCCTCTGCTGCCCCCGGTGGTCATTACCCTGACCCCTCCTCCCTCTGCTGCCCCCGGTGGTCATTACCCTGACCCCTCCTCCCTCTGCTGCCCCCGGTGGTCATTACCCTGACCCGTCCTCCCTCTGCTGCCCCCGGTGGTCATTACCCTGACCCCTCCTCCCTCTGCTGCCCCCGGTGGACATTACCCTGACCCCTCCTCCCTCTGCTGCCCCCGGTGGACATTACCCTGACCCCTCCTCCCTCTGCTGCCCCCGGTGGTCATTACCCTGACCCCTCCTCCCTCTGCTGCCCCCGGTGGACATTACCCTGACCCCTCCTCCCTCTGCTGCCCCCGGTGGTCATTACCCTGACCCGTCCTCCCTCTGCTGCCCCCGGTGGTCATTACCCTGACCCCTCCTCCCTCTGCTGCCCCCGGTGGTCATTACCCTGACCCCTCCTCCCTCTGCTGCCCCCGGTGGTCATTACCCTGACCCCTCCTCCCTCTGCTGCCCCCGGTGGACATTACCCTGACCCCTCCTCCCTCTGCTGCCCCCGGTGGACATTACCCTGACCCCTCCTCCCTCTGCTGCCCCCGGTGGCCCCGCGGAGTCCCCGGGATCTAAAGGAAACCTCTGCACACGGCTCTGCGTTCGGTTTAGCAACGACCAGTGACTCAAACCAATGTACATTTATTCTCTTTTTACCCCGGATGCCCTCCCTGTGTCCCTGGTGGACCTGCAGTGTCAGAGTGGACCAAACTAATGATCTGAACATGTTCCAAACAGCGTTCCTCTGTCACACGTGTACCTCTCCCTGTGTTTTTATATTATCTTTATTTTCTGAGCTGAACGAGGTTTTAATGATTCTAAATAAACTGTATTATTATTATTCCTGTGTGAGGGCAGAGCTCAGCGCCGACACGAGCTCCCACACGCCCGCCGACTCTTAATCACCATTTCCCTCATTCATTAAGTTTTTTTAATTGTTTGCTTCATGTATTTTCACCAGACAAACAATTACAGACACTGAATTCGAACATAACTGTGAGAATTTAAGGTCAGAAAAACAAAAAAACAACTATTCTCCAACATAAACTTTGATTGTTTTGTATTGTCGATGTCTGTTTTAAAAATGGAGCACGAGTCCAGAATAAAGATGAACTGAACTGTAGCTGTTGGAAACCACCACTTCATGACATCACGAGGTGGAGCAGAGCGTTTGGAGCTTTGCAGATGTAACAGATGAATAATAAAGAGTTCCTCAAACACGACTCCAGGTCTGAGTGTGAGGAGGAAACAGCAGAACATTAGAACAGTTTAGACCTTAGACAGTTTATGACCTTAAACGAACCACGTTTACATGAGGAGCTTTAATTCTGAATAAAAATGAATTCAACATGTAAACTCTTCATTCTGATGGAAATGATTCTTGTGAATTAATCTTAATCCTGAATCAGTGGGTTTATTCTGATTTTAAAGATGAATGAATTTCTTCCTGGATCATGTAAACGTTTCTTCTTCTTCAAAATAATCCCGGTGGTTGGAGCTCGTTGGCTCGTCCTTCTGACTCGATCCGGACGATCCGGCTCCTCCAGTCGTCTCTTGGGACTTTCCTCCACGTCTCTTTGGATTTGTGAGCGGGATGTGGGAGTGGGCTGAGGTGTGGCAGCCTCACACTCAGTTTGTCTTCTTCCTCCTTCTCCCACACTCTTCCCTTCTCCTCCTCAGCTCACAGACGGAAAGTGTGAGGACAGAATTCTCCAGCTGCTCGGAACTAGGGGCAGAATTAGTCGATTAATCGATATTTGCTCCTTCAGAGTTTGGTGGATCAGGTTCATGTTAATGGCCAAACTGAATGTCGGTGTCTGTGTAACGTAGCCTGAGGAGTCGAGGTCTGAGCACAAACTCTGGAGCCTCACAGTCCCACGTCTCGGCTCTGGCTCCTTGGAGATCCCTATATTCCTCAGAGTGCGTTTCCCTGCACATCAGTGTCCCGGGTATGATCGGGTTTTTGAGTGTCCCGGTTTCACATGTTTACGCAGCATCTGCAACGCGACATACGCACAGAACAGACTCAGCACCAGCAGAACATCCTCTGTCACAGAGAGAACACTCATATTCACTGAGTCACAGAGAGAACACTCATATTCACTGAGTCACAGAGAGAACACTCATATTCACTGAGTCATAGAGAGAACACTCATATTCACTGAGTCATAGAGAGAACACTCATATTCACTGAGTCACAGAGAGAACACTCATATTCACTGAGTCACCGAGAGAACACTCATATTCACTGAGTCACCGAGAGAACACTCATATTCACTGAGTCACAGAGAGAACACTCATATTCACTGAGTCACCGAGAGAACACTCATATTCACTGAGTCATAGAGAGAACACTCATATTCACTGAGTCACAGAGAGAACACTCATATTCACTGAGTCACCGAGAGAACACTCATATTCACTGAGTCATAGAGAGAACACTCATATTCACTGAGTCACAGAGAGAACACTCATATTCACTGAGTCACCGAGAGAACACTCATATTCACTGAGTCATAGAGAGAACACTCATATTCACTGAGTCACAGAGAGAACACTCATATTCACTGAGTCACAGAGAGAACACTCATATTCACTGAGTCATAGAGAGAACACTCATATTCACTGAGTCACAGAGAGAACACTCATATTCACTGAGTCACCAAGAGAACACTCATATTCACTGAGTCACAGAGAGAACACTCATATTCACTGAGTCATAGAGAGAACACTCATATTCACTGAGTCACCAAGAGAACACTCATATTCACTGAGTCACAGAGAGAACACTCATATTCACTGAGTCACAGAGAGAACATTCATATTCACTGAGTCATAGAGAGAACACTCATATTCACTGAGTCACCAAGAGAACACTCGTATTCACTGAGTCACAGAGAGAACACTCATATTCACTGAGTCACAGAGAGAACACTCATATTCACTGAGTCACAGAGAGAACACTCATATTCACTGAGTCATAGAGAGAACACTCATATTCACTGAGTCACAGAGAGAACACTCATATTCACTGAGTCACAGAGAGAACACTCATATTCACTGAGTCATAGAGAGAACACTCATATTCACTGAGTCACAGAGAGAACACTCATATTCACTGAGTCACAGAGAGAACACTCATATTCACTGAGTCATAGAGAGAACACTCATATTCACTGAGTCACAGAGAGAACACTCATATTCACTGAGTCACAGAGAGAACACTCATATTCACTGAGTCACCGAGAGAACACTCGTATTCACTGAGTCACAAAGAGAACACTCATATTCACTGAGTCACCAAGAGAACACTCATATTCACTGAGTCACAGAGAGAACACTCATATTCACTGAGTCATAGAGAGAACACTCATATTCACTGAGTCACAGAGAGAACACTCATATTCACTGAGTCACAGAGAGAACACTCATATTCACTGAGTCACAGAGAGAACACTCATATTCACTGAGTCATAGAGAGAACACTCATATTCACTGAGTCACAGAGAGAACACTCATATTCACTGAGTCATAGAGAGAACACTCATATTCACTGAGTCACAGAGAGAACACTCATATTCACTGAGTCATAGAGAGAACACTCACGAGTCCTTTAGTCCCACAGAAGCTGAAGCAGCAGCACAAGGAAAGAGCTGCTTTTTTCAGCTCTTACAGTTTATGCAAATGAGTCATGAGGTTTAAGTTTAGTTTGTGTAGAACATAAATGTTTAAATCTGCATTAAACTCATTCTGACCTCACACTGATGAGGCTCTGGACCTCATTCTGACCTCACACTGATGAGGCTCTGGACCTCATTCTGACCTCACACTGATGAGGCTCTGGACCTCATTCTGACCTCACACTGATGAGGCTCTGGACCTCATTCTGACCTCACACTGATGAGGCTCTGGACCTTTGTGTGTTTACAGTTTATTTATGCAGATTAGGAACAGTAATAATAGTGATGATAATTTTTACATAAAATGTTAATGATTAATCGAAAATCGATTGTTAATTTTCCTCACGATTGATGAAGACAGTTTAATCGAAGCTCGTCCCTAATCGGAGCCACTGAGGAAAAAGTTTGGATGGACAGAAAAGCCGGAGCCGCTGAAGTGTGGGTTTTCTCCCCAAAGACGGAAATCCGTTTGTGTCGCTGTCCAATCAGCACCTTCCCCACCCCCAGACGCTGAGCCCCATTAAATAAAGATGGTTTCATGTGTTAATAATGAATTCATAATTCAAAGCCTCATGTAAACGTGGCCCCTGAGCATCAGAATGTGCTGATGTGAAATCAAGTGTGATCAGCCTGATGGAGCAGAGGCTGAGAGCACTTCAGGGCTGTAGATCTGTGGGTCTGTGGGGGTCCCTGGGGTGTGTGGGGGTCCCTGGGGTGTGTGGGGGTCCCTGGGGTGTGTGGGGGTCCCTGGGGTGTGTGGGGGTCCCTGGGGTCTGTGGGGGTCCCTGGGGTGTGTGGGGGTCCCTGAGGTGTGTGGGGGTCCCTGGGGTGTGTGGGGGTCCCTGGGGTCTGTGGGGGTCCCTGAGGTGTGTGGGGGTCCCTGAGGTCTCTCGGGGTCCCTGGGGTCTGAGCGGGTCCCTGGGGTGTGTGGGGGTCCCTGAGGTGTGTGGGGGTCCCTGGGGTGTGTGGGGGTCCCTGGGGTCTGTGGGGGTCCCTGAGGTGTGTGGGGGTCCCTGAGGTGTGTGGGGGTCCCTGGGGTCTGTGGGGGTCCCTGAGGTGTGTGGGGGTCCCTGAGGTCTGTGGGGGTCCCTGGGGTCTGTGGGGGTCCCTGAGGTGTGTGGGGGTCCCTGGGGTCTGTGGGGGTCCCTGGGGTGTGTGGGGGTCCCTCGGGGGTCCCTGGGGGGCCCCTCGGGGGCCGTGTTTCTGTGGACTTGCCTTGATTACACAGAGATCCGGTGAAGCCGGACAGACAGTGGCAGTGGCCGGTGACGTGGTGACAGGCGCCGGTGCTGTGGACACACTGAGGACAGGACTGACTGCAGCGGTGCCCATAGAAGCCCGGAGAACAGACTGCAAAACAGGAGGAGGAGAGGAGGAGAGGAGGAGGAGAGGAGGAGGAGGAGAGGAGGAGGAGAGGAGGAGGAGGAGGAGGAGGAGGAGAGGAGGAGGAGAGGAGGAGGAGGAGGAGGAGGAGAGGAGGATGAGAGGAGGAGGAGGAGAGGAGGAGGAGGAGAGGAGAAGGAGGAGAGGAGGAGGAGAGGAGGAGAGGAGGATGAGAGGAGGAGAGGAGACGAGGAGAGGAGCTGTGATCAAAGGCAGCACGAGGACAGAGGAGACAGCAGAGGGAGGAGGACACAGGCTCGACCGCTTCATCTCCTCCACCAGACAAATCACATGAATTATTCACTCACACCTCAGGACTTTTACATAAAGATGAACTGTGGAACTTTGTAAGTGGACGACAGCGTCTGATGGTGTCCATGGAGATTAGAGCAGTGACACCATGTTGATGGTGTCCATGGAGATTAGAGCAGTGACACCATGTTGATGGTGTCCATGGAGATTAGAGCAGTGACACCATGTTGATGGTTTCCATGGAGATTAGAGCAGCGACACCATGTTGATGGTTTCCATGGAGATTAGGGCAGTGACACCATGTTGATGGTGTCCATGGAGATAGAGCAGTGACACCATGTTGATGGTGTCCATGGAGATTAGAGCAGTGACACCATGTTGATGGTGTCCATGGAGATTAGAGCAGTGACACCATGTTGATGGTGTCCATGGAGATTAGAGCAGTGACACCATGTTGATGGTTTCCATGGAGATTAGGGCAGTGACACCATGTTCCACAGTATCGCCTCAAACACATCTGCAGCCTGGAAAAAGCCTGAAGACACTGAGCCAAACTGAGGAACATTCTGGAAAACACATTTACCTTCAGCAGAAATGTTCCACAGTGAAGCTTTAAGTGCTTTATCAGACTCTGGGCCAATAACATGTGACACACAAACTGATAAAAAAAATAAGACTCTGGAAAAGTCCGTCTCCTGTCATCAGGGCCGACATGTTATTCCTGATTCTGTTTTATTTGGACTTTTATGTTTGTATAAATCTGCTTCATTTCACACGTCTGATTTACAGTTTATTATCAACATTTATATTTTGACTCTGTTATATCAGGGCAAAGGATCATGGGAAAAGTATAAAAGTGCATTAAAACCTAAAAGTGTTTTAATGCTGAACCAGGACTGAACCAGGACTGAACCAGGACTAAACCAGGACTAAACCAGGACTAAACCAGGACTAAACCAGGACTAAACCAGGACTAAACCAGGACTGAACCAGGACTAAACCAGGACTAAACCAGGACTAAACCAGGACTAAACCAGGACTGAACCAGGACTAAACCAGGACTGAACCAGGACTAAACCAGGACTAAACCAGGACGAAACCTGTCATGGGCTCCCTCTCAGCTCCTGTTAACGAGCCCCACATACCTTTACTGTTTCACCCTCCTCACTCCTCTAGCTGATTTGATCCACCTGTCCCCACTCTGCATCCTCATTCACCAACCAGCTGCACCTCATGCACCCCTGATTGACCTGTGTTTAAAAAGCCCTGTTTTTCAGCCTGTCCTTTGTCAGATCGTCTGGACAGTACGATCTGACCATCATGGACTCAGCGCACGTTTCACCTGACATAGACCTCAATGCCCCAGAGCCACCATCTGCCATGCAGCGCCTTGAGCGTGCGGAGGGAGAGGTCCATCGCCTGACGGGTGACATCGCCGCCTTGCTGGAGCTGGGCCAAATGCAACAACAACAGATCCAGCAGCAGCAAGAGCAACTTGCCCAGATAACTGAACTGCTCACCAACCTGACCCCGTCGCCAGCCAACCCACCCGCCGGTCCAGCCCCAGCCAGTCCACAGGCCATTCCAGCACCACCCAGCATGCCAGGTGGTCCAGTTCCCATGACGCCTGCTCTCTTCACCGCCGGTGCCCGGAACCCAAGATTGGTAGTCCTGAGCGGTTCAATGGCAATCCAACCCAGGTCCGGGCATTCCTTACAAGCTGCCGTCTCCAGTTCTCCCTGCAACCCAGAACCTTTGCCACGGAGGGGGCCAAGGTAGGGTACGCCATCACTCACCTGACGGGTCGAGCTCGACTCTGGGGAACAGCCGAGTTTGAGCGTCAGACTCCAACCTGCACATCCTTTGACCTGTTCGCTGAGGAGATGCTCAAGGTCTTTGACTTGGACTCTTCTTCTGCAGAGGCGTCCCGGGCACAGATGAGCATTCGGCAAGGGAGACGGACCGTCGCTGACTACTCCATCGATTTCCGGACCCTGGCAACACGCAGCACCTGGAACATGGAGGCGTTGGTGGACGCATTCCTTCACAGCCTGGCCGACTATGTAAAGGACGAGCTGGTCTCCCATGAACGACCATCAACCCTTGACGAGGCCATTGCTCTGGCTGCCCGAATCGATCGAAGAATCCAGACCCGCCGTCAAGAGATGGGGCACCAGTACCCTCCAGCTACCAGCACCCGAGGCAGTCGAGCTGGCCGTCTGCCCCCCTTGTCTACTCCTCCAACCCAGCCAGACCAGTCGGAGCCTATGGAGATTGGCCTCTCTTTCCCCTGCAGAGCGTCAGCGCCGCATCACATCCAACCTCTGCCTGTACTGTGGAGGGGATGGACACCGAATTGCCACCTGCCCTTTAAAAGCCCAAGCTCACCCGGTGTAGGAGGAATCCGGTTGAGCTCTACGTCCACCCAGCCCTCCAATGACCGCAAACCCCTGCTGCAGGTTCGACTCCACCTTCCTGACTCTACACACTCTCTGGCCGCCCTTGTGGACTCTGGCGCTGAAGCCAACATAATGGACTTGGAGCTCGCCCGCCAGTTGAAGCTTGAGAGCCATCGTCTGTCACCTCCTGTTCCTGCTCGGGTGCTGGATGGACACCCTCTCGGCACAGTCACCCGTGTCACTGCCCCTGTCTTGATGATGATCTCCGGCAACCATCAGGAGACCATCCAGTTCCACCTGCTCCGCTCCCCAGGCCAACCCCTCATCCTGGGCTACCCATGGCTTCGCCGGCACAACCCTCTCCTTGACTGGACGACCGGGGTGGTTGGGGCATGGAGCAAGGACTGCCACCAGACCTGTCTGCTTGCTGCTACACTGCCCCCTCGCTCAGTTCCTGCCAGTCCAGCTCCAGACTTGTCCAACGTTCCCAAATGCTACCTTGAGCTCTGGGAGGTGTTCAACAAGGCCAAGGCCACCTCTCTGCCCCCGCACCGACCATATGACTGTGCTATCAACCTCCTCCCTGGTGCCGCACCTCCTAAAGGCCGTCTCTACTCGTTATCGTCTCCAGAAAGGAGGTCCATGGCCCCTGCTGGTGCTGGGTTCTTCTTCGCGGGGAAGAAGGATGGATCCCTTCGTCCATGCATCGATTATCGGGGCCTTAACGACATCACCATGAAGAACCGATATCCTCTTCCTCTGCTCACCAGCGCCTTCGAGCTGCTCCAGGGAGCCACAGTCTTCACTAAGCTGGATCTCCGCAATGCTTACCACCTGGTGCGAATACGGGAGGGGGGTGAATGGAAAACAGCGTTCAACACCCCAACTGGTCACTACGAATACCTAGTGATGCCGTTCGGTCTCACCAATGCTCCAGCTGTATTCCAGGCTCTTGTAAACGATGTGCTGTGGGACATGTTAAACAAGTTTGTCTTTGTGTACCTGGATGACATCTTGATTTTTTCCAGATCCTTGTCCGAACATACCCACCATGTCCAGCAAGTCCTTCGCCGCCTTCTGGAGAACTCCCTCTACGTCAAAGCAGAGAAGTGCGAGTTTCATGCCAAGACTGTGGCCTTCCTAGGATACATCGTGGCTGTGGGGAGCATACAGATGGACCCTGCAAAGATTTCAGCAGTGACTTCGTGGCCGGTCCCAGAGAGCCGAAAGAAGCTGCAGCAATTTCTCGGGTTTGCAAACTTTTACAGAAAATTCATCCGGAACTATAGCACCATAGCCAAACCTCTCACCACCCTGACCAGCACCAAGCAGCCCTTTGCCTGGACCCCAGCAGCCAACGAAGCCTTCTGTGCCCTCAAGGCTTGGTTCACCTCTGCCCCCATCCTCCAGATGCCTGATGTGGACCGACAATTCATTGTGGAGGTGGAAGCCTCTGATGTCGGTGTTGGTGCTGTGCTCTCCCAGTGGGCTACGGAGGACAACAAGCTCCATCCTTGTGCATTCTTCTCTCGCCGGCTATCCCCGTCTGAATGCAACTACGACATAGGGAACCGTGAGCTGCTGGCTGTCAAGCTGGCCCTTGAGGAGTGGCGCCACTGGCTGGAGGGGTCCACAGTTCCATTCCTGGTCTGGACTGACCACAAAAATCTGGAATATGTCCGCACTGCCAAGCGTCTAAACCCCAGGCAGTCCCGCTGGGCTCTGTACTTCACCAGATTTAACTTTACCCTATCTTACCGCCCTGGATCACAGAACATCAAGCCAGACGCCCTCTCTCGCCAGTTCCAGAAGACGGATGCTCCCTCCAAGGATCCTGCATGCATTCTGCCCAGTCCCTGTGTTGTAGCAGCCCTGACCTGGGATATCGAAGAGCGCGTGCAGGAGTCTCTACGTAATCAGCCAGGCCCAAGCGCATGCCCCAGCAACCGCCTCTACGTCCCGGAAACCCTGAGGTCCCAAGCTATACAGTGGGGACACGAGTCCCGTCTGGCCTGCCACCCTGGCTCTACTCACACTTACCAACTGCTTGCCCAGCGGTTTTGGTGGCCTTCGTTAAGGAGGGATGTACGGGAGTTCGTCTGAGCCTGTCCCACCTGCAACCAACATAAGGCTTCCAGCCAGCCTCCAGCTGGATTTCTCCAGCCTCTGCCTGTGCCCAAGCGCCCCTGGTCCCACATTGCCCTGGACTTTGTAACAGGTCTGCACTCTTCTGCTGGTATGAAGGTCATACTCACTGTAGTGGACAGTTTTAGTAAAATGGCACACTTTGTGCCCCTGCCTAAGATCACGACAGCCAAGGAGACCGCTCAGGTGGTCCTGGAACACGTCTTCCGAATCCATGGGCTGCCCAAGGATGTGGTTTCAGACCAAGGTCCACAATTTTCCTCCAACTTCTGGAAGGAGTTCTGCAATCTCCTGGGAGCCACGGCCATCTGGATTCCACCCTCAATCTAATGGCCAGTCTGAGCGGACGAACCAGGAGTTGGAGAAGGCCCTTCGGTGCATGGCGTCTCGCAACCCCCACTCCTGGGCACAACAGCTAATGTGGGTGGAGTATGCCCACAACTCGCTCACCTGTTCTGCCACTGGTATGTCCCCTTTCCAGTGTGTTTACGGCTATCAGCCACCCCTCTTCTCCAGCCAGGAAGGGGAGGTCGCCTGTCCGTCTGCCCTCTCCTTTGCCCGTCAATACCGCCGTACCTGGTCACGAGCCCGAGCCACACTCCTCAGATCTGTTGCCAGCTACACCACTGGAGCCAACCGTCGAAGGACCCCTGCGCCCACCTACCGCGTTGGCCAAAAGGTGTGGCTATCGGCCAAGGACCTACCGCTCCGGGTGGAGTCGAGGAAGCTGGCACCTCGGTTCCTTGGTCCATTCCCCATCGAGAGGGTCATCAGTCCAACTGCCGTCCGGCTCCAGCTGCCAAGGTCCATGAAGGTACACCCCACGTTCCATGTTTCGAAGGTCAAGCCCGTACACGACAGCCCACTGGTTCCAGCAGCACCTCCTCCTCCGCCTCCCCGTTTCGTTGACGGGGGTCTGGTCTACACCGTGCGGCGTGTGCTTAGGTCCAGACGTAGGGGTAGGGGTCTCCAATACCTCATCGACTGGGAGGGCTATGGGCCGGAAGAAAGATCTTGGGTGCCAGCCAGTCAGCTATTGGACCGGACCATCATAGCTGACTTCCACCGACAGCATCCCGATCAGCCCTCCATCCGCCGGGGCCGTCCGAGGGGGCCTCGCCGCGTGACTCGTCCTGCACCTGACCCTGAACCTGTCTTGGTCCCTGATGATGGTGGCTCTCTGGCTCCCTCTGAGGATGGGGCAGAGACTGACCGGTCTGAGGAATTCTGAGCTTCAGGGCTAAACCAGGACTGAACCAGGACTGAACCAGGACTGAACCAGGACTAAACCAGGACTGAACCAGGACTACACCAGGACTGAACCAGGACTGAACCAGGACTAAACCAGGACTGAACCAGGACTAAAACAGGACTAAACCAGGACTGAACCAAGGCTAAACCAGGACTGAACCAGGACTAAAGCAGGACTAAACCAGGACTAAACCAGGACTGAACCAGGATTAAACCAGGACTAAACAGGGCTAAACCAGGACTAAACCAGGACTAAACCAGCAGTCAAACAGGACTAATGCAGAGCTAAACCAGGATTAAATCAGGACTGAACCAGAACTGAACCAGGACTAAAGCAGGACTAAAGCAGGACTAAAGAAGTGCTAAACCAGGACTAAACCAGGACTATGCCAGGACTTAACCAGGACAAATCCAGGTCTAAACCAGGACTAAACCAGGACTGAACCAGGATTGAAACAGGTCTAAACCAGGACTAAACCAGGACTGAACCAGCTCTAACCAGGACTAAACCAGGACTGGACCGGGGGCGATAAAGCACTGGGCTGGAGAGACAAAGACAAAAATAGAAAAGCAAACAGTGGGACAATGAACTGGTCCTTCTGCCTGCTGTGAGATTGTGTCTCCTCCTGTCTCCTCCTGTCTCCTCTCCTCCTGTCTCCTCCTGTCTCCTCCTGTCCCCTCCTGTCTCCTCCTGTCTCCTCCTGTCTCCTCCTGTCTCCTCCTGTCTCCTCCTGTCTCCTCCTGTCTCCTCCTGTCCCCTCCTGTCTCCTCCTGTCTCCTCTCCTCCTGTCTCCTCCTGTCTCCTCCTGTCTCCTCCTGTCTCCTCCTGTCTCCTCCTGTCTCCTCCTGTCTCCTCTCCTCTCCTCCTGTCTCCTCCTGTCTCCTCCTGTCTCCTCTCCTCTCCTCCTGTCTCCTCTCCTCCTGTCTCCTCTCCTCCTGTCTCCTCGTGTCCCCCGGGGAGCAGAGGTGGTGATTGGAGCTGCTGATGAAGAGGCTCAGACCCTCTGCTGTGAGGAGCTCATGTCCTCCACACGTGTCGTCCAGAGGAAGGTCACAGCTTCAGGACGACTCCAGGGCTCCACTTGTGTCTGTTCACACTGTTCCTATGGACTGTTTAGAGCTGACGTCATCCACATCCTCTGGGCTGTGATGCTAACTGGAGGCTCTGCTCTGTCTGACGCTCTGTGAGACTTTCATCTGAGCTTTGAAAGAGCTGCTTTGACTGGAACAGTACTACATAGTACTACACAGTACTGTGTAGTACTGTGTAGTACTGTGTAGTACTGTGTAGTACTGTGTAGTGCTGTATAGTACTGTATAGTACTGTGTATTGCTGTATAGTACTGTGTAGTACTGTATAGTACTGTGTATTGCTGTATAGTACTGTGTAGAATGTATAGTACTGTATAGGACTGTATAGTACTGTGGAGTACTGTATAGTACTGTGGAGTACTGTATAGTACTGTGGAGTACTGTGTAGTATGTATAGTACTGTATAGTACTGTATAGTACTGTGTAGTACTGTGCATTAGTGTGGTGTACTGTATAGTACTGTATAGTACTGTATAGTACTGTATAGGACTGTATAGTACTGTGGAGTACTGTATAGTACTGTGGAGTACTGTATAGTACTGTGGAGTACTGTGTAGTATGTATAGTACTGTATAGTACTGTATAGTACTGTGTAGTACTGTATAGTACTGTGTAGTACTGTGTAGTACTGTATAGTACTGTGTAGTACTGTGTAGTACTGTGTAGTATGTATAGTACTGTATAGTACTGTATAGTACTGTGTAGTACTGTGTAGTACTGTGTAGTACTGTGCAGTACTGTATAGTACTGTATAGTACTGTGTAGTACTGTATAGTAATGTGTAGTACTGTATAGTACTGTGTAGTACTGTATAGTACTGTATAGTACTGTATAGTACTGTGTAGTCGTGTGTAGTACTGTATGGTACTGTATAGTACTGTGTAGTACTGTGTAGCTCTGTGTAATACTGTATAGTACTGTGTAGTACTGTGTAGTACTGTATAGTACTGTATAGTACTGTGTAGTACTGTGTAGTACTGTGTAGTATGTATAGTACTGTATAGTACTGTATAGTACTGTGTAGTACTGTGTAGTACTGTGTAGTACTCTGTAGTACTCTGTAGTACTGTGTAGTACTGTGTAGTACTGTGTAGTACTGTATAGTACTGTGTAGTACTGTGTAGTGCTGTATAGTGCTGTGTAGTGCTGTGCATTAGTGTGGTGTACTGTATAGGACTGTATAGTACTGTGTAGTATGTATAGTACTGTATAGTACTGTATAGTACTGTGTAGTACTGTATAGTACTGTGTAGTACTGTGTAGTACTGTATAGTACTGTGTAGTACTGTGTAGTATGTATAGTACTGTATAGTAATGTATAGTACTGTTAGTACTGTGTAGTACTGTGTAGTACTTGTGTTGTACTGTGTAGTACTGTGTAGTACTTGTGTAGTACTGTGTAGTACTGTGTAGTACTGTGTAGTACTTGTGTAGTACTGTGTAGTACTGTGTTGTACTGTGTAGTACTGTGTAGTACTTGTGTAGTACTGTGTAGTACTGTGTAGTACTGTGTAGTACTCTGTAGTACTGTGCAGTAGTGTGTAGTACTGTGTAGTACTCTGTAGTAGTGTGTAGTACTGTGTAGTAGACTGTAGTACTGTGTAGTAGACTGTAGTACTCTGTAGTACTCTGTAGTACTGTGTAGTACTCTGTAGTACTCTGTAGTAGTGTGCAGTAGTGTGTAGTACTGTGTAGTACTGTGTAGTACTCTGTAGTACTCTGTAGTAGTGTGTAGTAGTGTGCAGTACTCTGTAGTACTCTGTAGTAGTGTGTAGTACTCTGTAGTACTCTGTAGTAGTGCGTAGTACTCTGTAGTACTCTGTAGTACTCTGTAGTAGTGTGTAGTACTCTGTAGTACTCTGTAGTACTCTGTAGTAGTGTGTAGTACTCTGTAGTACTGTGTAATACTGTATAGTACTGTGTAGTACTGTGTAGTACTGTATAGTAATGTATAGTACTGTATAGTACTGTATAGTACTGTGTAGTATGTATAGTACTGTATAGTACTGTATAGTACTGTGTAGTACTGTATAGTACTGTGTAGTACTGTATAGTACTGTGTAGTACTGTGTAGTACTGTATAGTACTGTATAGTACTGTGTAGTACTGTGTAGCTCTGTGTAGTACAGTATAGTACTGTATAGTACTGTGTAGTATGTATAGTACTGTGTAGTACTGTATAGTACTGTGTAGTACTGTGTAGTACTGTATAGTACTGTGTAGTACTGTGTAGTACTGTGTAGTACTTGTGTAGTACTGTGTAGTACTGTGTAGTACTGTGTAGTACTGTGTAGTACTGTGTAGTACTGTGTAGTACTGTGTAGTACTGTGTAGTACTTGTGTAGTACTGTGTAGTACTGTGTAGTACTGTGTAGTACTGTGTAGTACTGTGTAGTACTGTGTAGTACTGTGTAGTACTTGTGTCGTACTTGTGTAGTACTGTGTAGTACTGTGTAGTACTTGTGTAGTACTGTGTAGTACTGTGTAGTACTGTGTAGTACTTGTGTATTAATGTGTAGTACTGTGTAGTACTGTGTAGTAATGTGTAGTACTGTGTAGTACTGTGTAGTACTGTGTAGTACTGTGTAGTACTGTGTAGTACTGTGTCGTACTGTGTAGTACTGTGTAGTACTGTGTAGTACTGTGTAGTACTGTGTAGTACTGTGTAGTACTGTGTAGTACTTGTGTAGTACTGTGTAGTACTGTGTAGTACTGTGTAGTACTGTGTAGTACTGTGTAGTACTTGTGTAGTACTGTGTAGTACTGTGTAGTACTGTGTAGTACTTGTGTAGTACTGTGTAGTACTGTGTAGTACTGTGTAGTACTGTGTAGTAGTGTGTAGTACTGTGTAAAACTCTGTAGTAGTGTGTAGTACTGTAGTAGTGTGTACTACTCTGTAGTACTCTGTAGTAGTGCGTAGTACTCTGTAGTACTCTGTAGTACTCTGTAGTAGTGTGTAGTACTCTGTAGTACTCTGTAGTACTCTGTAGTAGTGTGTAGTACTCTGTAGTACTCTGTAGTAGTGTGTAGTAGTGTGTAGTAGTGTGCAGTACTCTGTAGTACTCTGTAGTACTCTGTAGTAGTGTGTAGTACTCTGTAGTACTCTGTAGTACTCTGTAGTAGTGTGTAGTACTCTGTAGTACTCTGTAGTAGTGTGTAGTAGTGTGTAGTAGTGTGCAGTACTCTGTAGTACTCTGTAGTAGTGTGTAGTACTCTGTAGTACTCTGTAGTAGTGTGTAGTACTCTGTAGTACTCTGTAGTATTCTGTAGTACTCTGTAGTAGTGTGTAGTACTCTGTAGTACTCTGTAGTAGTGTGTAGTACTCTGTAGTACTCTGTAGTACTCTGTAGTAGTGTGCAGTAGTGTGTAGTACTCTGTAGTACTCTGTAGTAGTGTGTAGTACTCTATAATAGTGTGTGTAGTAGTGTGTAGTACTGTGTAGTACTGTGTAGTACTCTGTAGTAGTGTGTAGTACTGTGTAGTACTCTGTAGTAGTGTGTAGTAGTGTGTAGTAGTGTGTAGTACTCTGTAGTAGTGTGTAGTACTGTGTAGTACTCTGTAGTAGTGTGAAGTAGTGTGTAGTACTGTGTAGTACTGTGTAGTACTCTGTAGTACTCTGTAGTAGTGTGTAGTACTCTATAATAGTGTGTGTAGTAGTGTGTAGTACTGTGTAGTACTGTGTAGTACTCTGTAGTAGTGTGTAGTAGTGTGTAGTACTGTGTAGTACTCTGTAGTAGTGTGTAGTAGTGTGTATTAGTGTGTAGTACTGTGTAGTACTCTGTAGTAGTGTGCAGTAGTGTGTAGTACTCTGTAGTACTCTGTAGTAGTATGCAGTAGTGTGCAGTACTCTGTAAAAGTGTGTAGTAGTGTGTAGTACTCTGTAGTACTCTGTAGTAGTGTGCAGTAGTGTGTAGTCCTCTGTAGTACTGTGTAGTACTCTGTAGTAGTGTGCAGTAGTGTGTAGTACTCTGTAGTACTCTGTAGTAGTGTGTAGTACTCTGTAGTAATCTGTAGTAGTGTGTAGTAGTGTGTAATACTGTGTAGTACTGTGTAGTACTCTGTAGTACTCTGTAGTACTGTGTAGTACTCTGTAGTAGTGTGCAGTAGTGCGTAGTACTGTGTAGTACTCTGTAGTACTCGGTAGTACTCTGTAGTAGTGTGTAGTAGTGTGTAGTACTCTGTAGTACTCTGTAGTAGTGTGTAGTACTCTGTAGTACTCTGTAGTAGTGCGTAGTACTCTGTAGTACTCTGTAGTAGTGTGTAGTACTCTGTAGTACTCTGTAGTACTCTGTAGTAGTGTGTAGTACTCTGTAGTACTCTGTAGTAGTGTGTAGTAGTGTGTAGTAGTGTGTAGTACTCTGTAGTACTGTGTAGTACTCTGTAGTAGTGTGTAGTACACTGTAGTAGTGTGCAGTAGTGTCTAGTACTGTGTGTTAGGGTTAGTGAGTAATACGGTAATAAGGTTTCCCGCGGTATCTAAAAATAGCCACGGTATCAGATTCATTACCGTCATTAAAAAAATCTTGCCCTAATATAATATTAACTATAATTGATTTAATGCCTAAATAAAGAGTGTTTTTTCAGCACTTATGTTTGTGTGGTTGTGTTTGTTCATTTAATACTATTACAGTTTAAAACGAATATTACTATGTTATAGAGTAATGTTGCTCTTAACTGTTGATGAAGTTCCGGGATGTTGCGTAGTCACGTGACATTACCGCTCCGAAGGGAGAAGGACAAGACAACATGACCGCGCTGAGTTGGTCCCAAAGAAAAACACAACGTCTGCAATTTGGCAGCATTTCGGATTTCGGCCAAATGACAAGGGAGAGCCAGGCAGATCCGGTCGGCTCTGTAGAGGAGCAGAAGCAGAGACAACTGCATATTGTCGCGAGCCTGTTATTCCGGGAGAAGAAGACCCCGTTCTTTGGTGGAAATCCAATGGAGTCGGGCGCTTTCCTTTAATGTCGCGGGTTGCCCGAAAATACCTGTGCGTTTGTGCCACAAGCTCTCCATCGGAACGGGTCTTCAGCACCGCAGGCAAAGTTGTCAACCCACAACGTGCCCTACTCAAGCCGGAAAACGTGAACATGCTGGTTTTTCTGGCAAAAAACATTCAATAGCTTAATCATTTTATTTTCAATAAGGAGTGGCTTTTTCTGACGTACAAAAACGGTTCGAAATGTTGTATAGTTGTACTTTTAATTTATTTGATTCATGTTAATATATTTTAAAAATATACAAACGAGCATTTCTGCTGCGTTCTCATGTGCACATTTCCGGTTATGTCTTGTTAGCTAGCTTTAGCCCATAGACAATGTGTTATTTCGTTCTGTCGGTTGACTGCTGTATTTGCACTTTTTAAACATTTGTTAATAAAAGTTACTAATTTTGTACATGTTTTGTTATGTTTTCAGTATCATTAGGCCTATGTAATGCTTGCTTTTCTGTTTCTAAACGGTATAAGTGCAAACTGCCATTTGGCCAGCGGACTCCACCTTAGTGCTACGAAGTGTGTGTGTTTTTTTATTTTTTAGCCTTAGCAACGGTAATACCGTATACCCCGGAAAATGTGGAGACGGTTTAACGGTATCAAAATTTGGATACCGCCCAACTCTACTGTGTAGTACTCTGTAGTACTCTGTAGTACTCTGTAGTACTCTGTAGTACTCTGTAGTACTTGGTAGTACTCTGTAGTAGTGTGCAGTAGTGTGTAGTAGTGTGTAGTACTCTGTAGTAGTGTGTAGTACTCTGTAGTACTCTGTAGTAGTGTGCAGTAGTGTGCAGTACTCTGTAGTACTCTGTAGTAGTGTGTAGTAGTGTGTAGTAGTGTGTAGTACTCTGTAGTACTCTGTAGTAGTGTGTAGTAGTGTGTAGTAGTGTGCAGTACTCTGTAGTACTCTGTAGTAGTGTGTAGTACTCTGTAGTAGTGTGTAGTACTCTGTAGTACTCTGTAGTATTCTGTAGTACTCTGTAGTACTCTGTAGTAGTGTGCAGTAGTGTGTAGTACTGTGTAGTACTCTGTAGTAGTGTGTAGTACTGTGTAGTAGACTGTAGTACTGTGTAGTAGACTGTAGTACTCTGTAGTACTCTGTAGTACTGTGTAGTACTCTGTAGTACTCTGTAGTAGTGTGCAGTAGTGTGTAGTACTGTGTAGTACTGTGTAGTACTCTGTAGTACTCTGTAGTAGTGTGTAGTACTCTATAATAGTGTGTGTAGTAGTGTGTAGTACTGTGTAGTACTGTGTAGTACTCTGTAGTAGTGTGTAGTACTGTGTAGTACTCTGTAGTAGTGTGCAGTAGTGTGTAGTACTGTGTAGTACTCTGTAGTAGTGTGTAGTACTGTGTAGTAGACTGTAGTACTGTGTAGTAGACTGTAGTACTCTGTAGTAATCTGTAGTAGTGTGTAGTAGTGTGTAATACTGTGTAGTACTGTGTAGTACTGTGTAGTGCTGTGTAGTGCTGTGTTGTACTGTGTTGTATTGTGTAGTACTGTGTAGTACTGTGTAGTACTCTGTAGTAGTGTGCAGTAGTGTGTAGTACTGTGTAGTACTCTGTAGTAGTGTGTAGTACTGTGTAGTACTCTGTAGTAGTGTGTAGTAGTGTGTAGTAGTGTGTAGTACTCTGTAGTAGTGTGTAGTACTGTGTAGTACTCTGTAGTAGTGTGCAGTAGTGTGTAGTACTCTGTAGTACTCTGTAGTAGTGTGTAGTACTCTGTAGTAATCTGTAGTAGTGTGTAGTAGTGTGTAATACTGTGTAGTAGTGTGCAGTAGTGCGTAGTACTGTGTAGTACTCTGTAGTACTCGGTAGTACTCTGTAGTAGTGTGTAGTAGTGTGTAGTACTCTGTAGTACTCTGTAGTACTCTGTAGTACTCTGTAGTACTCTGTAGTACTTGGTAGTACTCTGTAGTAGTGTGCAGTAGTGTGTAGTAGTGTGTAGTAGTGTGTAGTACTCTGTAGTACTCTGTAGTAGTGTGCAGTAGTGTGCAGTACTCTGTAGTACTCTGTAGTAGTGTGCAGTAGTGTGTAGTAGTGTGTAGTACTCTGTAGTAGTGTGTAGTACTCTGTAGTACTCTGTAGTAGTGTGCAGTAGTGTGCAGTACTCTGTAGTACTCTGTAGTAGTGTGTAGTACTCTGTAGTACTCTGTAGTAGTGCGTAGTACTCTGTAGTACTCTGTAGTACTCGGTAGTACTCTGTAGTAGTGTGTAGTAGTGTGTAGTACTCTGTAGTACTCTGTAGTACTTGGTAGTACTCTGTAGTAGTGTGCAGTAGTGTGTAGTAGTGTGTAGTACTCTGTAGTAGTGTGTAGTACTCTGTAGTAGTGTGTAGTACTGTGTAGTACTCTGTAGTAGTGTGTAGTATTCTGTAGTACTCTGTAGTAGTGTGTAGTACTCTGTAGTACTCTGTAGTAGTGTGCAGTACTCTGTAGTACTCTGTCGTATTCTGTAGTACTCTGTAGTAGTGTGTAGTACTGTGTAGTACTCTGTAGTAGTGTGTAGTATTCTGTAGTACTCTGCAGTACTCTGTAGTGTGCAGTAGTGTGCAGTACTCTGTAGTAGTGTGTAGTACTGTGTAGTACTCTGTAGTAGTGTGTAGTAGTGTGTAGTAGTGTGTAGTACTCTGTAGTAGTGTGTAGTACTGTGTAGTACTCTGTAGTAGTGTGCAGTAGTGTGTAGTACTCTGTAGTACTCTGTAGTAGTGTGCAGTACTCTGTAGTACTCTGTCGTATTCTGTAGTACTCTGTAGTAGTGTGTAGTACTCTGTAGTACTCTGTAGTACTCTGTAGTACTCTGTAGTAGTGTGTAGTACTCTGTAGTAGTGTGTAGTACTCTGTAGTACTCTGTAGTATTCTGTAGTACTCTGTAGTACTCTGTAGTATTCTGTAGTACTCTGTAGTAGTGTGTAGTACTCTGTAGTACTCTGTAGTAGTGTGCAGTACTCTGTAGTACTCTGTAGTATTCTGTAGTACTCTGTAGTAGTGTGTAGTACTGTGTAGTACTCTGTAGTAGTGTGTAGTATTCTGTAGTACTCTGTAGTACTCACTCCTCTTGCAGGACGTCCCTCTGTATCCAGGGGCACACACACAGGTGCCGTCCTCAGGGGAGCAGGAGCCCCCGTTCTGGCAGGAGCAGCTCATGGAGCAGTTGGGCCCCCAGAAGCCCTGTGGGCACACGCTGTCACAGTGGATCCCTGCGGGCACAAACACACGCTGTCACAGTGGATCCCTGCGGGCACAGCACAAACACACGCTGTCACAGTGGATCCCTGCGGGCACAGCACAAACACACGCTGTCACAGTGGATCCCTGCGGGCACAAACACACGCTGTCACAGTGGATCCCTGCGGGCACAGCACAAACACACGCTGTCACAGTGGATCCCTGCGGGCACAAACACACGCTGTCACAGTGGATCCCTGCGGGCACAAACACACGCTGTCACAGTGGATCCCTGCGGGCACAGCACAAACACACGCTGTCACAGTGGATCCCTGCGGGCACAAACACACGCTGTCACAGTGGATCCCTGCGGGCACAAACACACGCTGTCACAGTGGATCCCTGCGGGCACAAACACACGCTGTCACAGTGGATCCCTGCGGGCACAGCACAAACACACGCTGTCACAGTGGATCCCTGCGGGCACAGCACAAACACACGCTGTCACAGTGGATCCCTGCGGGCACAGCACAAACACACGCTGTCACAGTGGATCCCTGCGGGCACAGCACAAACACACACTGTCACAGTGGATCCCTGCGGGCACAGCACAAACACACGCTGTCACAGTGGATCCCTGCGGGCACAAACACACGCTGTCACAGTGGATCCCTGCGGGCACAAACACACACTGTCACAGTGGATCCCTGCGGGCACAAACACACGCTGTCACAGTGGATTCCTGCGGGCACAAACACACGCTGTCACAGTGGATCCCTGCGGGCACAGCACAAACACACGCTGTCACAGTGGATCTCTGCGGGCACAAACACACGCTGTCACAGTGGATCCCTGCGGGCACAAACACACGCTGTCACAGTGGATCCCTGCGGGCACAAACACACGCTGTCACAGTGGATCCCTGCGGGCACAGCACAAACACACGCTGTCACAGTGGATCCCTGCGGGCACAGCACAAACACACGCTGTCACAGTGGATCCCTGCGGGCACAGCACAAACACACGCTGTCACAGTGGATCCCTGCGGGCACAGCACAAACACACGCTGTCACAGTGGATCCCTGCGGGCACAGCACAAACACACACTGTCACAGTGGATCCCTGCGGGCACAAACACACGCTGTCACAGTGGATCCCTGCGGGCACAAACACACGCTGTCACAGTGGATCCCTGCGGGCACAAACACACGCTGTCACAGTGGATCCCTGCGGGCACAAACACGCTGTCACAGTGGATCCCTGCGGGCGCAAACACACACTGTCATAGTGGATCCCTGCGGGCACAGCACAAACACACGCTGTCACAGTGGATCCCTGCGGGCACAGCACAAACACACGCTGTCACAGTGGATCCCTGCGGGCACAGCACAAACACACGCTGTCACAGTGGATCCCTGCGGGCACAGCACAAACACACACTGTCACAGTGGATCCCTGCGGGCACAGCACAAACACACGCTGGACGCTGTGTTTGTGCTGTGCCC
>CM060659.1:660033-670033 GCA_030686955.1 Odontamblyopus rebecca
ACTACTACACAGTACTACACACTACTGCACACTACTGCACAGTACTACACACTACTGCACAGTACTACACACTACTACACAGTACTAGACACTACTGCACACTACTACACACTACTACTACTGCACAGTACTACACACTACTACTACACTACTACTGCACAGTACTACACACTACTGCACTACTACTGCACAGTACTACACACTACTGCACTACTACTGCACAGTACTACACACTACTACACACTACTGCACAGTACTACAACTACTACTGCACTACTACTGCACAGTACTACACACTACTGCACTACTACTGCACAGTACTACACACTACTGCACTACTACTGCACAGTACTACACACTACTGCACTACTACTGCACAGTACTACACACTACTACACAGTACTACACACTACTGCACAGTACTACACACTACTGCACAGTACTACACACTACTGCACAGTACTACACACTACTACACAGTACTACACACTACTGCACAGTACTACACACTACTGCACAGTACTACACACTACTGCACAGTACTACACACTACTACACAGTACTACACACTACTGCACAGTACTACACACTACTGCACAGTACTACACAGTACTACACAGTACTGCACACTACTGCACAGTACTACACACTACTGCACAGTACTACACAGTACTGCACAGTACTGCACAGTACTACATAGTACTGCACAGTACTACACACTACTACACTACTACTGCACAGTACTACACACTACTACTACACTACTACTGCACAGTACTACACACTACTAGTACACTACTACTGCACAGTACTACGCACTACTACTACACTACTACTGCACAGTACTACACACTACTACACACTACTTCACAGTACTACAGACTACTTCACAGTACTACATCCTACTGCACACTACTACACTATTACTGCACACTACTACACTACTACTGCACAGTACTACACACTACTGCACAGTACTACACACTACTGCACACTACTACACACTACTGCACAGTACTACACAGTACTACACAGTACTGCACAGTACTACACAGTACTACATACTACTACACAGTACTACATACTACTGCACACTACTACACTATTACTGCACAGTACTACACAGTACTACATACTACTGCACAGTACTACATACTACTACATACTACTACACAGTACTACACACTACTGCACAGTACTACACACTACTGCACAGTACTACACAGTACTACACAGTACTGCACACTACTGCACAGTACTACACACTACTGCACAGTACTACACAGTACTACACAGTACTACACACTACTGCACACTACTACACTATTACTGCACACTACTACACAGTACTACACAGTACTACATACTACTGCACACTACTACACTATTACTGCACAGTACTACACAGTACTACATACTACTGCACAGTACTACACACTACTGCACACTACGGCACAGTACTGCACACTACTACACAGTACTACACACTAATGCACACTACTGCACAGTACTACACACTACTACACAGTACTACACACACTACTGCACACTACTGCACAGTACTACACACTACTACACAGTACTACACACTACTACACACTACTGCACAGTACTACACACTACTACACAGTACTACACACTACTGCACACTACTGCACAGTACTACACACTACTGCACAGTACTACACACTACTACACAGTACTAGACACTACTGCACACTACTACACACTACTACTACTGCACAGTACTACACACTACTACTACACTACTACTGCACAGTACTACACACTATTGCACTACTACTGCACAGTACTACACACTACTGCACTACTACTGCACAGTACTGCACAGTACTACATACTACTGCACAGTACTGCACAGTACTACACACTACTGCACTACTACTGCACAGTACTACACACTACTGCACTACTACTGCACAGTACTACACACTACTGCACTACTACTGCACAGTACTACACACTACTACACAGTACTACACACTACTGCACAGTACTACACACTACTGCACAGTACTACACACTACTGCACAGTACTACACACTACTACACAGTACTACACACTACTGCACAGTACTACACACTACTGCACAGTACTACACACTACTGCACAGTACTACACACTACTACACAGTACTACACACTACTGCACAGTACTACACACTACTGCACAGTACTACACACTACTACACAGTACTACACACTACTGCACAGTACTACACACTACTGCACAGTACTACATACTACTGCACAGTACTGCACAGTACTACATACTACTGCACAGTACTACACACTACTGCACACTACTGCACAGTACTACACACTACTGCACTACTACTGCACAGTACTACACACTACTACTACACTACTACTGCACAGTACTACACACTACTACTACACTACTACTGCACAGTACTACACACCACTACTACACACTACTACTGCACAGTACTACACACTACTGCACAGTACTACACACTACTGCACAGTACTACACAGTACTACATACTACTACACTACTACTGCACAGTACTACACACTACTGCACAGTACTACACACTACTACACAGTACTACACTACTACTGCACAGTACTACACAGTACTACACAGTACTACACACTACTACACACTACTACACAGTACTACATACTACTACACAGTACTACATCCTACTGCACACTACTACACTATTACTGCACACTACTGCACAGTACTACACAGTACTACACACTACTGCACAGTACTACACAGTACTACATACTACTACACTACTACTGCACAGTACTACACACTACTGCACAGTACTACACAGTACTACACAGTACTGCACAGTACTACACACTACTACATACTACTACACAGTACTACATACTACTACACAGTACTACATCCTACTGCACACTACTACACTATTACTGCACACTACTGCACAGTACTACACAGTACTACATACTACTGCACACTACTACACTATTACTGCACAGTACTACACAGTACTACATACTACTGCACAGTACTACATACTACTACATACTACTACACAGTACTACACAGTACTACACACTACTACACAGTACTACACACTACTGCACAGTACTACACACTACTGCACAGTACTACATACTACTGCACAGTACTGCACAGTACTACATACTACTGCACAGTACTACACACTACTGCACACTACTGCACAGTACTGCACAGTACTAACTACTACTGCACAGTACTGCACAGTACTACATACTACTGCACAGTACTACACACTACTGCACAGTACTACACACTACTGCACACTACTACACTACTACTACTGCACAGTACTACACACTACTACTACACTACTACTGCACATTACTACACACTACTGCACAGTACTACACACTACTACACAGTACTACACACTACTACACACTACTGCACAGTACTACACACTACTGCACAGTACTACACACTACTGCACAGTACTACACACTACTACACAGTACTGCACAGTACTGCACAGTACTACATACTACTGCACAGTACTACACACTACTGCACAGTACTACACACTACTGCACACTACTACACTACTACTACACTACTACTGCACAGTACTACACAGTACTACATACTACTACTGCACTATTACTACACACTACTACATACTACTACACAGTACTACACACTACTGCACAGTACTACACACTACTACACAGTACTACACACTACTGCACAGTACTACACACTACTGCACAGTACTACACACTACTGCACAGTACTACACACTACTGCACAGTACTACACACTACTGCACAGTACTACACACTACTACACAGTACTACACACTACTGCACAGTACTACACACTACTGCACAGTACTACACACTACTACACAGTACTACACACTACTGCACAGTACTACACACTACTACACAGTACTACACACTACTGCACAGTACTACACACTACTACACAGTACTACACACTACTGCACAGTACTACACACTACTGCACAGTACTACACACTACTGCACAGTACTACACACTACTACACAGTACTTCACACTTGTGCACAGTACTACACACTACTGCACAGTACTACATACTACTGCACACTACTGCACACTACTGCACAGTACTATACAATATTGCACAGTACTACACACTACTACTACACTACTACTGCACAGTACTACACACTACTACTACACTACTACTGCACAGTACTACACACTACTACTACACTACTACACTACTACTGCACAGTACTACACAGTACTACACAGTACTACACACACTGCACAGTACTACACACCACTACTACTACACTACTACTGCACAGTACTACACACTACTACTACACTACTACTGCACAGTACTACACACTACTGCACAGTACTACACACTACTTCACATTAATTCACATTACTACATACTAATTCACTACTACTGCACAGTACTACACACTACTGCACAGTACTACATACTAATTCTCTACTACTGCACAGTACTACACACTACTGCACAGTACTACACAGTACTACACAGTACTGCACAGTACTACACAGTACTACATACTACTGCACAGTACTACATACTACTGCACACTACTACACTATTACTGCACAGTACTACACAGTACTACATACTACTGCACAGTACTACATACTACTACATACTACTACACAGTACTACACACTACTGCACAGTACTACACAGTACTACATACTACTACACTACTACTGCACAGTACTACACACTACTGCACAGTACTACACAGTACTACACAGTACTACACACTACTACACAGTACTACACACTACTACACAGTACCACACAACTACTGCACAGTACTACACACAACTGCACAGTACTACACACTACTGCACAGTACTACACTATTACTGCACAGTACTACACAGTACTACACACTACTGCACACTACTGCACAGTACTACATAGTACTGCACAGTACTACACACTACTGCACACTACTGCACAGTACTACACACTACTACACAGTACTACACACTACTGCACACTACTGCACAGTACTACACACTACTACACAGTACTAGACACTACTGCACACTACTACACACTACTACTACTGCACAGTACTACACACCACTACTACACTACACTACTGCACAGTACTACATAGTACTGCACAGTACTACACACTACTACATACTACTGCACAGTACTACATACTACTGCACAGTACTGCACAGTACTACATACTACTGCACAGTACTGCACAGTACTACATACTACTGCACAGTACTGCACAGTACTGCACACTACTACACTACTACTACACTACTACTGCACAGTACTACACACTACTACTACACTACTACTGCACAGTACTACACAGTACTACATACTACTACTGCACAGTACTACACACTACTGCACTACTACTGCACAGTACTACACACTACTACACAGTACTACACACTACTGCACAGTACTACACACTACTACACATTACTACACACTACTGCACAGTACTACATACTACTGCACAGTACTACACACTACTGCACAGTACTACACACTACTGCACAGTACTACACACTACTGCACAGTACTGCACAGTACTACACAGTACTACACACTACTGCACAGTACTACATACTACTGCACAGTACTACACACTACTGCACAGTACTACACACTACTGCACACTACTGCACAGTACTGCACAGTACTAACTACTACTGCACAGTACTGCACAGTACTACATACTACTGCACAGTACTACACACTACTGCACAGTACTACACACTACTGCACACTACTACACTACTACTACACTACTACTGCACAGTACTACACAGTACTACATACTACTACTACACTACTACTGCACAGTACTACACAGTACTACATACTACTACTGCACTATTACTACACACTACTACATACTACTACACAGTACTACATACTACTGCACACTACTACACTATTACTGCACAGTACTACACACTACTACACTATTACTGCACACTACTGCACAGTACTACACAGTACTACACACTACTACACAGTACTACACAGTACTGCACAGTACTACACGGTACTACACAGTACTACACAGTACTGCACACTACTGCACAGTACTACACACTACTGCACAGTACTACACACTACTGCACAGTACTACACACTACTACACAGTACTACACACTACTACACAGTACTACACACTACTGCACAGTACTACACACTACTGCACAGTACTACACACTACTACACAGTACTACACACTACTACACACTACTACACTACTACTACACACTACTGCACACTACTACACTACTACTACACTACTACTGCACAGTACTACACAGTACTACATACTACTACTGCACTATTACTACACACTACTACATACTACTACACAGTACTACATACTACTACACAGTACTACATCCTACTGCACACTACTACACTACACACAACTACTACACTACTACTGCACAGTACTACACACTACTGCACAGTACTACACAGTACTACACAGTACTGCACAGTACTACACAGTACTACATACTACTGCACAGTACTACATACTACTGCACACTACTACACTATTACTGCACACTACTGCACAGTACTACACAGTACTACACACTACTACACAGTACTACACAGTACTGCACAGTACTACACGGTACTACACAGTACTACACAGTACTGCACAGTACTACACGGTACTACACAGTACTACACAGTACTGCACACTACTGCACAGTACTACACACTACTGCACAGTACTACACACTACTACACAGTACTACACACTACTACACAGTACTACACACTACTGCACAGTACTACACAGTACTACACACTACTACACAGTACTACACAGTACTGCACAGTACTACACAGTACTACACAGTACTACACAGTACTGCACAGTACTACACAGTACTGCACAGTACTGCACAGTACTACACAGTACTGCACACTACTACACACTACTACACAGTACTCCACAGGACTACACAGTACTGCACACTACTACACAGTACTACACACTACTACACACTACTGCACAGTACTACACAGTACTACACACTACTGCACAGTACTACACACTACTACACAGTACTACACACTACTACACAGTACTACACACTACTGCACAGTACTACACACTACTACACAGTACTACACACTACTACACAGTACTACACACTACTGCACAGTACTACACACTACTACACAGTACTACACACTACTACACAGTACTACACACTACTGCACAGTACTACACACTACTACACAGTACTACACACTACTGCACAGTACTACACACTACTACACAGTACTACACACTACTACACAGTACTACACACTACTGCACAGTACTACACACTACTACACAGTACTACACACTACTGCACAGTACTACACACTACTACACAGTACTACACACTACTACACAGTACTGCACACTACTGCACAGTACTACACACTACTGCACAGTACTACACACTACTACACAGTACTACACACTACTACACAGTACTACACACTACTACACAGTACTACACACTACTACACAGTACTACACACTACTACACAGTACTACACAGTACTACACACTACTACACAGTACTACACACTACTGCACAGTACTACACACTACTACACAGTACTACACACTACTACACAGTACTACACACTACTGCACAGTACTACACACTACTGCACAGTACTACACACTACTACACAGTACTACACACTACTACACAGTACTACACACTACTACACAGTACTACACACTACTACACACTACTACACAGTACTACACACTACTACACAGTACTACACACTACTGCACAGTACTACACACTACTACACAGTACTACACAGTACTACACACTACTGCACACTACTACACAGTACTACACACTATTGCACAGTACTACACACTACTACACACTACTACACACTACTACACAGTACTACACACTACTACACACTACTACACAGTACTACACACTACTGCACAGTACTACACAGTCGTACAGAGTCCTACACAGTACTACACACTACTACACAGTACTACACACTACTGCACAGTACTACACACTACTGCACAGTACTACACACTACTACACAGTACTACACACTACTACACAGTACTACACACTACTACACAGTACTACACACTACTACACAGTACTACACACTACTACACACTACTGCACAGTACTACACACTACTACACAGTACTACACACTACTACACAGTACTACACACTACTACACAGTACTACACACTACTACACACTACTGCACAGTACTACACACTACTACACAGTACTACACACTACTACACACTACTGCACAGTACTACACACTACTACACAGTACTACACAGTACTACACACTACTGCACAGTACTACACAGTACTACACAGTACTACACATTATTGCACAGTACTGCACAGTACTGCACAGTACTACACAGTACTGCACAGTACTCTAAAGCACAGAGACACTAAAGGACTGATTTTTACAAAAATGAAAAAGATAAATTGTGATCGTTACTTTAACTTAAAGCTGCACTGTGTAACTTTTGGGTTGAGAGTCCGTCACTGTTTCTCTGGGTAACGCAGTGCTCTGCCTGGAATGTTCCACAGTGCAACATTAAACAGCTCGACTTTACATTTATTCAATCACAGGTGGTTTTATCGCTCATAACTACGTAGAAAAACAGGAGTTCTGACTCTGAACGGGGTCGCCTCTCCACAGATCTGACCTGTAACTTGGTCTATAGTTTGGTCTCCATGAAGATGGAAAGGTTTAATGCCGCACTGTGGAACATTCCAGACAAGGTAATGACCTCTCTGTGGAGAAAAGAGAAGGAGGAGAGTGTGAGGCGAGAGACCACAGCCAAAGAGATTCAGTGAGAAGGACCAGAGGGCAGAGACTGGAGCGAGTGTGTTTGAGCCTCTGCAGGACGGGCATGAAAAGGGCTCCCTGTGAGAGGGGCGGGCAGGCGGGCAGGCGGGCCGGCGGGCAGGCGGGCAGGCGGGCAGGGGGCAGGCGGGCAGGCGGGCAGGCGGGCAGGGGGCAGGCGGGCAGGCGGGCAGGCGGGCAGGGGGCAGGTGGGCAGGCGGGCAGGCGGGCAGGCGGGCCGGCGGGCAGGCGGGCAGGCGGGCAGGTGGGCACTGCACTCTCCATTCTCTCCAGTCTAATGGTGACAGACACACAAGACTCGGACAGAGAAGAAAGAGTGAGCACCCAACAGCTGAGGAGCAAATGAGTTCCTGTCCTCGCTCCTCTGTGCCCTCCCTGTGCCCTCCCTGTGCCCTCCCTGTGCCCTCCCCTGTGCCCTCCGTGTGCCCTCCCCTGTGCCCTCCCCTGTGCTCTCCCTGTGCTCTCCCCTGTGCCCTCCTATATGCCCTCCCCTGTGCCCTCCCCTGTGCCCTCCTATATGCCCTCCCCTGTGCCCTCCTCTATGCCCTCCCCTGTGCCCTCCCCTGTGCTCTCCCTGTGCCCTCCCCTGTGCCCTCCTATATGCCCTCCCCTGTGCCCTCCCCTGTGCCCTCCCCTGTGCCCTCCCCTGTGCCCTCCTATATGCCCTCCCCTGTGCCCTCCGTGTTCCCTCCCCTGTGCCCTCCCCTGTGCCCTCCCCTGTGCCCTCCACTGTGCCCTCCCCTGTGCCCTCCCCTGTGCCCTCCCCTGTGCCCTCCCTGTGCCCTCCCTGTGCCCTCCCTGTGCCCTCCCCTGTGCCCTCCGTGTGCCCTCCCCTGTGCCCTCCCCTGTGCCCTCCTATATGCCCTCCCCTGTGCCCGTCCTGTGCTCGTCCTGTGCCCGTCCTGTGCCCGCCCTGTGCCCGCCCTGTGCCCGTCCTGTGCCCGCCTGTCTCTCTCTGTACATTTAGACAGATTCAGACGGTCTCTCTTTAGCGGCTGCTTTCATGGGGCTCTATATGCAGAGGGTGATGTCAGACTTACGACACTGGCGT
>CM060659.1:672533-765033 GCA_030686955.1 Odontamblyopus rebecca
TGCTTCTGTCCAGGTTAAGGGTTTGATCCCAGCTCTGACCAGAACCTGATATATTTTAGTCCTTGAGCAAGACACGTCAAACACCTTCCCCATATCCACAGGTTTCAGACTGAGGAGAATCTTGGGCTGTTGCCATAGCAACAATTTTAAATAAAGTGTTATATATTTTGAATGGGAAAATGTGACATATATGAGGAGGTTCACCTCAGGAGAAGCTCAAAACCCACTGAGTGTTTTAGTGAAAGGAAAATACAGCTCTGGTTCACTGGAGAAAGCTCAGGACTTTTACACTTTGGTGGGAAAAGTCACTCATCACTGGTGTTATTTTTATTCATGTAAAAAACGTAATAATTTCCTCGGGCGGAACATCTGGAGCCTCTGGAGCATCAGAGGTAAAAACTTTAAAAGCTCCATTGTCTCGTCAGCGTTTAGAACGTCTGTGGTAATGGGCTGTCTGCGCCTCACATTTAATCTGCGAAATGAACAAAGTTTGAACATAAGAAAATGTTCCAAAGATTTAAGTGCTGAGTGTTCAGATCCAGTCAAATGAAGCTCATCGAGGTGAGCAGCAACTTTCTACACACAAAGTGAACTGGAGCCAGAGTCCATGGAGCCCAAACACGCCCATGAACACTTCCTGTTTGGAATGCGGTGGCTAAAGGGTTAGAGAGGCCCATTTATATGTTTTTCACTCTGAGTGGGCTTGCCTCTCCACAGATCTGACCCCTCCCCCTGAAAAGTTCCACAGTTCCTCTTTAAAACAGTGTCCTGCTCCTTTGAGTGGTGCAGAATAATGTTCCTTTAAACTCATGTTTGTGAGGCCCGGCCTGTTCGGCGCCCCCTGGTGACTCAATTACAGCAGACAGATGGCCCTGACCACAGAGAGAGGAGGAGAGGGGGAGGAGGAGAAGAAGAGATGAGGAGAGAGACGGAGCGTGAGAGACGAGAGAGAGTGCACCTTTCACACACTCAGAGAGTAATAAAGGAAAAGTGTAGGGAGACCTGCACCTTCCACAGACACTCGCTCCAACTGTCAGTGTAATAAAAGCAAAGTGTTACTAAGACAGGAGGAGAGGAAAAGAGGAGGAGGGAGAGAGGAGGAGAGGAGGCAAAAAGGAGGAAGAGCAGACAGATAAAGTGGAGAGAGAGAGAGCCGAGGAGATTGAAATCATGTTCAAACAAATCCAAGGTGACTGTTTGAGGATCCGTTATTCTGAGTGTGATTCTGACAAACGAGAAGAGTCAGGACAGAGAGAGTGAGAGAGAGACAGAGAGAGGAGAGGAAAGAGACAGAGAGAGGAGAGGAAAGAGACAGAGAGAGGAGAGGAAAGAGACAGAGAGAGTGTGAGAGAGACAGAGAGAGGAGAGGAAAGAGACAGAGAGAGTGTGAGAGAGACAGAGAGAGGAGAGGAAAGAGACAGAGAGAGTGTGAGAGAGACAGAGAGAGGAGAGGAAAGAGACAGAGAGAGTGAGAGAGAGACAGAGAGAGGAGAGGAAAGATACAGAGAGAGGAGAGGAAAGAGACAGAAAGAGGAGAGGAAAGAGACAGAGAGAGTGTGAGAGAGACAGAGAGAGGAGAGGAAAGAGACAGAGAGAGGAGAGGAAAGAGACAGAGAGAGTGTGAGAGAGACAGTGAGAGGAGAGGAAAGAGACAGAGAGAGGAGAGGAAAGAGACAGAGAGAGGAGAGGAAAGAGCCTGTGAGCTTTACCTCCAGAATCTTTCACTGCATCAAAACAAACTGCTCATTTTTCACACCGTCGCCCCCTCCAGGGCCTCAGTGTAACTGCAGCAGAGTCACAGGCTCGACCAAGAGAGTCACGACTGTACGCGGCGCCCGACTGTACGCGGCGCCCGGCTGTACGCGGCGCCCGACTGTACGCGCCGCCCGGCTGTACGCGCCGCCCGACTGTACGCGGCGCCCGACTGTACGCGCCGCCCGACTGTACGCGCCGCCCGACCAGAGAAGGCGCCTGACTGTAGGCGCCCGCCTGACCGTAGGGCGCTGCCCGATCACAATACCGGATCAGCCCGACCTGACTTGTATCACATGCCTGCGCCCGGACTGTACGCGCACGCCCATACTGTATCGCTGCGCCCGGATCGGTACGCGGCGCCTGACCGGGACTGCATCGCTATACGCCCGATCGTACGCGGCGCCCGTATCGCGGATTCGCCCGAACTGCAATTTAATTAATACATGGCGCCCCTGACCAGGCGCGGGCGCCCGATCAGGCCAGCGCTCCGACTGTACAATTGATCGGAGGCCTACTGACTAGTACGCGCCGCTCCACCTAGACAAGCAGGCGCCCGACCGTACGCGGCGCCCCACTAGATTGCGGCGGCGTTCTACCTGATTTACCGCGCCTCTACTACCGACTGTATCGCTGCCCGCTGGATTGTATCGCTACTACCGATTGATGCTATCACACGATTGTATCGCTGGCGCCCACTGTGGACGCTGGCGCCCCACTCATATCGCTACTACCTGACCCGAATAATACTGATCACGGTCACATACTGACTGCGTTACTGACCAGGATTGCACGCGCCCAAATTTAATTGTACGCTGGCGCTTCCACTGCACTGGCGCCTGACTGTATCAAGCTGGGCCACCGACCAGACGCTTGATCCACTGACGCTGCGCCCTGGCCTGACCAGGCTGGGCGCTCGATTGGTGGCGCGGGCGCCGACCAGACGGCTGGCCACTCGTACTGCACGCGGCCGCCTCGACTGTACGGGCGTCGACCGTACGCTGGCGCCCTGATCAGGCAGGCGCTTGCCGCACCCCCATTGTACGCGGCGCCCCATCGTATCGCTGGCGCCCCACCGTACGCTGCCGCCCCACTGCACGCGGCGCCTACCCTGACTGTACGCGACTGCTACCTGATCAGTATACCACTAGGATACATACCGACCGATCACATGCCGGATCACAATACCTGACTGTACGCGTACGTACCATTCAGGCCGTACGCTGGCGCCGGGCTGCACACTGTATCGGGCGCCCTGGCCGCGGACACGCCTGACTGCACGCTGGCCGCCCCACCTGTACGCGGGCGCCCACCGTATCAGGACAATGGCCCTGACCGTATCGCAGACCGCCTGCCGACTGCATCAGCTAGGCGCCTCGGTTGCTACGCTAGGCGCCCTGGCCGTTGCACGCTGGCGCCCTGACACGTGTATCGCTGGCCGACCAATTGGGGACTCAGTACAAGGCCTGGCGGCCTGACTAGACACAATACGCGCGCACCGGGACCGCTAATTCGACTAGCGCACAATTGATCGTACGCTGGCGGCCTGGCCCCACAATACGCGGCTCATACCGACCGGTACGCGGCGTTCGACTAGCATCGCGCCTGGCCCCTGACTAGACGCTGGCGCCCACCTGCACTGTATCGGGCTACAGCCCGACCGTACGCGTGATCTCCGGACTGTACGCGCCCTGACTGTATCGCGGCTGGCCCGGGCCGTGCTGCGCCCGGGCCGTACGTCGGCGCCTAGAATACAAGGCCTGACTGTAGATACAATTACTTGACTGTATCACAAGTACCTGATCGACATACTTACCTGACTGTATCCGCTGGTGTCTGATCAGGAATACACAAGTACCTCACTTGTATCACAATGGCGCCTGGCTGGTGGTCGCTACAATTGACTGGCTGTATCACATACATTACCTGATCAGTATCACAATGTGACCTGATCAGGGACTGCTGGCGCTACTGGATTGTATCACACCTGATCAGGAAGTGACTACTGACCAGATACACTACCTGACAGATCAGCTACTACCTGGCGACTTAGACAATACTCACTGATCATCACACGACCACATATGACCAGACAGCCAAGGGCCATGACTAGAATTACTGGATCGCTACTAGCGACTAGGACACATACCTGACTAGACATAGGCTCGCCTGACTAATTGCCACTGATCATATCACTGACTGTATCAGACACAGCCTGTTCATTAGACCGCATTAGCGTCCCTGACTTAGACATAATACCTGACGGGCGCCCCACTGCACGCGGGCTAGACACCGTATCGAGCGCCGTATCACAATAATGACTGCGACATAATTACTCCGGACTAGATTACATTAATCGCTGGGCCGCCTCGACTGTATCGACCGCGCCTGGGGCCAGACTGACTAGGATCGCCCGGGCCAGGCCGCGCCGCCTACCGATTGTAATTCGCTGGCGTCTGACCAGACCAGACCGCTGGCGCCCGACTTATCACGCGCTGACTAGCCCCAATTGACTGTATCGCTACTGGGCCCCTGCTTTGCACGCAGGCGCCCGACTGGGATCGCTGGCGCCGATCAGGACCATGCACGGCGCCGCCCCACCTGATCACAAGCGCCTGGACTCAGGACGCGGGCTACCACCGACTGTATCGCTGGCGCTCGACCGACGCAGGACGGCTACCATTGTACGCGCGCCTGGATTGTATCGCTGGCGCCTAACTGTATCGCTGACCTTCGATCAGACAGCTGGCGCTGATCATCGCTACCGATTGCACGCTGGGCGCTGATCAGGGATCGCTGGCCATTACCTTAATTGTATCGCTGACGCCTGAATTGTATCGGGCTGTCGACTGGTATCACATACTGATCACGACACACACGACCAGACGCTGACGCTCAGGTCATATACCGGGCCTAATTGTATCGACATGCTGACCAGTCACATTGTATCGCATCACCGGCCAATTGCTCGACCATCAGACAATATTACTGATCAGTGATTGACTGGGCGCTCGATTAGTATCGCTGGGGCTGATCAGGATCGCTGGCTGGCCATCATCAGAATGGCTACCGATTGTAATGCTGGCGCCTGACTGTATCGCTGGTCGACTGTATCAGGCCACGTGACCAGGGGAGCAAGGACTGTATCGCTCAATACCGACTGTATCGCGTGATGCCCACCAGACGCTGGCCGCCTGACCGTGGTCGTCATTTAATCAGGTATCGCCGACGCTGACTGTCAGGACTACCGCTCGACCTGTATCGCTGGCAAATGGGACTGATCATCGCTGGCCATTTCCACCTGCAGGTCAATACTGACTGGTACAATGTCAAGGCTTCGATTGTATCGGTACGCGGTCGATTGTATCAGACTGGCTGGCCTGACTGCACGCTGGCTGGCCGATCAGGTAATGCTGGCGGGCCTGATTGTATCGCTGGCCGCTTCCACCGGTATCGCTGGCGTTCCGACACTGTATCGCTGGCTGGCTTCACTGTACGCGACGCCTGACCAGTATCGCTGCTACACCGACTGGTACGCTGGGCTGACAGATTGTGGTCGCTGGCGGTCGACTGATGGTCAAGCTGGCGCCGATTGCACGCTGGCGCCTGATCAGTATTGCTGGCGCGCTGGCGCTTGCCACGCTGGCGTCATTAGACATGCTGGCGTCATTGTATCGCTGGCGCCTGCTGCCAGTAGCGCGGGCGCCTCGGTTGCACGCTGGCGCACTGGGTTGGAAGCGCTGGCCTGGTTGTATCACAATGGCCAGCGCTGTATTTTCGCTACCGGGTTGTACGCTGGCCTGGCTGCTGTACGCTGGCCGCTGGCCGATCAGGTACGCGGGCGCACCGAACTTGTAATCCCAAGTCAAACCCTCCTGATGTTGAGCAGTACGAGCCTGTACGAAGCTCCGCCCACACGCCAACCCTCCATAAATACACAGATCTAAAGCTGTGCACAGTGTAGTGCTCTGAAGGGGGAGTGACTGAGCACGGAGAGCAAGAGAAATACAGCATCAAACACATCACTGCTGTTTGGGGCAAATATCCTGTTTTCAAAACCATGAAAGAAACATGGTGATTTTAATACCCCAGAGAGGTAAATACCGCCTGTTTAATACCCTAGAGAGGTAAATACCCCCTGTTTATTACCCCAGAGAGGTAAATACCCCCTCTTTAATACCCCAGAGAGGTAAATACCCCCTGTTTAATACCCCAGAGAGGTAAATACCCCCTCTTTAATACCCCAGAGAGGTAAATACCCCCTCTTTAATACCCCAGAGAGGTAAATACCCCCTGTTTATTACCCCAGAGAGGTAAATACCCCCTCTTTAATACCCCAGAGAGGTAAATACCCCCTCTTTAATACCCCAGAGAGGTAAATACCCCCTGTTTAATACCCCAGAGAGGTAAATACCCCCTGTTTATTACCCCAGAGAGGTAAATACCCCCTGTTTATTACCCCAGAGAGGTAAATACCACCTCTTTAATACCCCAGAGAGGTAAATACCCCCTCTTTAATACCCCAGAGAGGGAAATACCCCCTCTTTAATACCCCAGAGAGGGAAATACCCCCTCTTTAATACCCCAGAGAGGTAAATACCCCCTCTTTAATACCCCAGAGAGGGAAATACCCCCTCTTTAATACCCCCTCTTTAATACCCCAGAGAGGTAAATACCCCCTCTTTAATACCCCAGAGAGGTAAATACCCCCTCTTTAATACCCCAGAGAGGGAAATACCCCCTCTTTAATACCCCAGAGAGGGAAATACCCCCTCTTTAATACCCCAGAGAGGGAAATACCCCCTCTTTAATACCCCAGAGAGGTAAATATCCTCTCTTTATTACCCCAGAGAGGTAAATACCCCTCTTTAATAGCCCAGAGAGGTAAATACCCCTCTTTAATAGCCCAGAGAGGTAAATACCCCTCTTTAATAGCCCAGAGAGGTAAATACCCCTCTTTAATAGCCCAGAGAGGTAAATACCCCTCTTTAATAGCCCAGAGAGGTAAATACCCCTCTTTAATAGCCCAGAGAGGGAAAGGGTCTGTGTACCATTTGTTCTTTTGAGTTTCATTTAAGAAAGAAAAAGAATAAAATGGAAAAAACAGTTTTGTAATTTAATTTTTCCATTTTAGTGTCAAACAAAAATCAGATTTCGACCTCTATTTCCAATATTTGATTTAAAGTTTATTCTCTCAGCGTCGCCTGTGACTTCAGAGTCTGAACACAGGAGAGTTTCTCGCTGCTTCTGCAGTTCAACATTTACTAAGACGCCAAAGTGAACGCGTGGCTATAAAAGAAGACGACATGTTTCATCCGTGTATCATTTGTTCATTTGATTCTTGCAAAATAAAATGAAAACTAAGAAAATGAAAAAACAACTGGTTTCTTCATTTTTTTACTTCAAAACCAAAATGAAATGAGCAGAGCTCCACGAATAGTTCAGGCTTTAGCCCCGTGGGGTGTGGAACTCTGCCCACTCCTTTCGCCTGCAGCCACCCAACCTGGTTCAGTCCTGGTTCAGTCCTGGTTCAGTCCTGGTTTAGTCCTGGTTCAGTCCTGGTTCAGTCCTGGTTCAGTCCTGGTTCAGTCCTGGTTCAGTCCTGGTTCAGTCTGTTATCTGTTTTTTCATGATTCATTTAAACACAAAATCCGAAAATGAAAAAACGAATCATTTTCTGTTCTTTTTCATTTTGGTTTTAGAGCAAAATAATGAAGGAAAGAGCTGTTTTTTGTTTTTTCATTTTCTTATTTTTGGTTTGATTTTGAAAAATGAATGAATGAAACACGGATCAGGTTTGAGTCGTTCAGCAGCAGAACTTCAACCAGAGAATAAAATATCAACATTCAAAGAGGCAGAAGACCCTGAACAGACCCTGAACAGACCCTGAACAGACCCTGAACAGACCCTGAACAGACCCTGAACAGACCCTGAACAGACCCTGAACAGACTCTGAACAGACCCTGAACAGATCCTGAACAGACCCTGAACAGACCCTGAACAGACTCTGAACAGACCCTGAACAGACCCTGAACAGACTCTGAACAGACCCTGAACAGACCCTGAACAGACCCTGAACAGACTCTGAACAGACCCTGAACAGACTCTGAACAGACCCTGAACAGATCCTGAACAGACCCTGAACAGACCCTGAACAGACCCTGAACAGACTCTGAACAGACCCTGAACAGACCCTGAACAGACCCTGAACAGACCCTGAACAGACTCTGAACAGACCCTGAACAGACTCTGAACAGACCCTGAACAGACCCTGAACAGACCCTGAACAGACTCTGAACAGACCCTGAACAGACCCTGAACAGACTCTGAACAGACCCTGAACAGACTCTGAACAGACCCTGAACAGACCCTGAACAGACTCTGAACAGACCCTGAACAGACTCTGAACAGACCCTGAACAGACCCTGAACAGACTCTCAACAGACTCTGAACAGACCTGAACAGACCCTGAACAGACCCTGAACAGACCCTGAACAGACCCTGGCACAGACTTGCTCACAGACGGGGGTGTGGGTGGTACCTGTCCATCCGGGGTAGCAGCGGCAGTACCCGCTCACAGGGTCGCACCCGTCGGCGTGGCTACAGTCACAGCGCTCCCGGCACTCCAGACCGTACGTGCCATCCTGAGAGAGGACAGGGTCAAAGGTCAGATCACATCCTGAGAGAGGACAGGGTCAAAGGTCAGATCACATCCTGAGAGAGGACAGGGTCAAAGGTCAGATCACATCCTGAGAGAGGACATGGTCAAAGGTCAGATCACATCCTGAGAGAGGACATGGTCAAAGGTCAGATCACATCCTGAGAGAGGACAGGGTCAAAGGTCAGATCACATCCTGAGAGAGGACAGGGTCAAAGGTCAGATCACATCCTGAGAGAGGACAGAGTCAAAGGTCAGATCACATCCTGAGAGAGGACAGGGTCAAAGGTCAGATCACATCCTGAGAGAGGACAGGGTCAAATGTCAGATCACATCCTGAGAGAGGACAGGATCAAAGGTCAGATCACATCCTGAGAGAGGACAGGGTCAAAGGTCAGATCACATCCTGAGAGAGGACAGGGTCAAAGGTCAGATCACATCCTGAGAGAGGACAGGGTCAAAGGTCAGATCACATCCTGAGAGAGGACAGGGTCAAATGTCAGATCACATCCTGAGAGAGGACAGGGTCAAAGGTCAGATCACATCCTGAGAGAGGACAGGGTCAAAGGTCAGATCACATCCTGAGAGAGGACAGGGTCAAAGGTCAGATCACATCCTGAGAGAGGACAGGGTCAAAGGCCTCGTTTATGTTTAAAGGTCCAATATCACTAAACGGACTCCTGAGATCTACATCAGGTTCTGATGTTCTATTATTAGTCTATCTACATCTGCAAAGCTTCAAACGCTCTGTTCCACCATGTGATGTCATGAAGTGGTGGTTAAAAAGTCGGTAGTAGTCGAGATCGACAACTCCAGGACTGAAACGATCCAAATGATTCTAGTGAAGGTGTGTGGAGCACTTCCTGTATTACCCCATGACGAGGGTGACCACATTTTCAAAATAAAAAACTGGGAGTCAGTACAGTCACATGTTTTCTGAGATCTTAGAACTCTGTTTGAGTTTGTGTGTTAAACATGTGAATGAAACAAAACACAGCTCCAGGTCTGAGATGTGATATGGACCTTTCACCTCCAGAGAGTCCTGGTGTGAAATGTTTGTGAAATGTTTGTGGTGTTTGCTTCAGAGCGTTTGAGTTCCAGAAAGAATTTTGAGGGTTATTGAGGGTTCTTTTAAAACAGGGCTGTTACGGAGCGCTGTGTTAAAGTGACGGGGTGGAGGTTTGTGGGGCACTCACGGGGCACGACTCCTGGCAGTGCTCGCCCCTCCAGCCCGGGGAGCAGGTACAAGCGCCGTCCACCGGGTCACAGGCGGCGCCGTTCACGCACAGACACGTGTGGTTACAGCCCAGACCCCACGAGCCGCTGGAGCAGAGGAGGGAGCAGTCCGAGCCACGCCAACCTGCACACAACGTTTAATCTGAGCTTCAGCTACACTCAGGTGAGAACGTTCTGCTACTACGGAGTCAAGCAGCCACCAGAAACTTCCACAGTGTTGCTTTAACCCAAGCAAATGAACTAAATGAAGCTTAACTTGATATTGGTCTAATATTGAATGTCCCCATAAGTCACTGTGTTTAGATTCCAGTCTCATAATATGACGAGTACACACAGACAGGGGGCAGCGGGGGCACCCGGGCCACCAGGGGGCACGAGGGGCACCAGGGGGCAGCAGAGGACTTGGGGCAGTGCACGACTCCAGGGCTACACACAATTAAATCAAACCAAACTGTTTCTGAGGAAGGCCAAAGTTAAAATTCATGAGGCTCCCAAGGCTGAAATGCAAAACTTTTTCTGTGTGTGTTTTCTGAGGTTCTCTGCTCATGTCCACAATCCTGCAGTCCCCAGAGTGACTCCCCCAGAGTGACTCCCCCAGAGTGACTCCCCAAGAGTGACTCCCCCAGAGTGACTCCCCCAGAGTGACTCCCCCAGAGTGACTCCCCCAGAGTGACTCCCCCAGAGTGACTCCCCCAGAGTGACTCACCCAGAGTGACTCCCCCAGAGTGACTCCCTCAGTGTGACTCCCCCAGAGTGACTCGCCCAGAGTGACTCCCCCAGAGTGACTCCCCCAGAGTGACTCCCCCAGTGACTCCCTCAGTGTGACTCCCTCTGTGTGACTCCTCCAGAGTGACTCCGCCAGAGTGACTCCCCCAGTGTGACTCCCCCAGAGTGACTCCCCCAGTGTGATTCCCTCAGAGTGACTCCCCCAGTGTGATTCCCTCAGAGTGACTCCCCCAGTGTGACTCCCCCAGTGACTCCCCCAGAGTGACTCCCCCAGTGTGACTCCCCCAGAGTGACTCCCCCAGTGACTCCCCCAAAATGACTCCCCCAGTGTGACTCCCCCAGTGACTCCCCCAAAATGACTCCCCAAGTGTGACTCCCCCAGAGTGACTCCCCAGTGACTCCCCCAGTGACTCCCCAGAGTGACTCCCCCAGTGTGACTCCCCCAGAGTGAGTCCCCCAGTGACTCCCCGAAAATGACTCCCCCAGTGTGACTCCCCCAGTGTGACTCCCCCAGTGACTCCCCCAGAGTGACTCACCCAGAGTGACTCCCCCAGAGTGACTCCCCCAGAGTGACTTCCCCAGTGTGACTCCCCCAGTGTGATTCCCTCAGTGTGACTCCCCCAGTGTGATTCCGTCAGTGTGACTCCCCCAGTGTGACTCCCTCAGAGTGACTCCCCCAGTGTGACTCCCCCAGTGTGATTCCGTCAGTGTGACTCCCTCAGAGTGACTCCCTCAGAGTGACTCCCCCAGTGTGACTACCCCAGTGTGACTTCCCCAGTGTGATTCCCTCAGTGTGATTTCCTCAGTGTGACTCCCCCAGAGTGACTCCCCCATACAGTTGTACGCTCAGATTGTGTGTTTTGTTGTGTTGTGTTACAGTAGTTGTAGTCGTACCTTCGGTGCACACACAGGCTCTGTTGGTGTGTGTTTTGTTGTGTTGTGTTACAGTAGGTGTAGTCGTACCTTCGGTGCACACACAGGCTCTGTTGGTGTGTGTTTTGTTGTGTTGTGTTACAGTAGGTGTAGCCGTACCTTCGGTGCACACACAGGCTCTGCTGGTGTGTGTTGTGTTGTGTTGTGTTACAGTAGTTGTAGTCGTACCTTCGGTGCACACACAGGCTCTGCTGGTGTGTGTTGTGTTGTGTTACAGTAGGTGTAGTCGTACCTTCGGTGCACACACAGGCTCTGCTGGTGTGTGTTTTGTTGTGTTGTGTTACAGTAGGTGTAGTCGTACCTTCGGTGCACACACAGGCTCCGTCCATGGGGGAGCAGGAGGCGTGGTTGTGGCAGGAGCAGGTGGAGGTGCAGCTGGGGCCAAACAGACCAGGAGGACACACAGTGGAGCAGTCCTCCCCCTGAGGAGACACAGAGGACAAATGAGGACACACAGAGGACACACTGAGGACACACCGAGGACACACTGAGGACACACAGAGGACTAACTGAAGACACACTGAGGACACACTGAGGACACACAGAGGACACACAGAGGACTAACTGAGGACACACCGAGGACACACTGAGGACACACTGAGGACTAACTGAGGACACACTGAGGACACACCGAGGACACACTGAGGACACACAGAGGACACATTGAGAACACACAGAGGACTAACTGAGGACACACAGAGGACACACTGAGGACACACAGAGGACACACTGAGGACACACAGAGGACACACAGAGGACACACAGAGGACTAACTGAGGACACACCGAGGACACACTGAAGACACACAGAGGACTAACTGAGGACACACTGAGGACACACTGATGACACACTGTGAGGACACACTGAGGACACACTGAGGACGCACAGAGGATGCACTGAGGACACACAGAGGACACACTGAGGACGCACTGAGGACACACAGAGGTAAGGTAGGTAAGGTAAGGTTTATTTATATAGCGCTTTACACAGACACATGTCCCCAAAGTGCTTTACACAGCATTTTTTACAGAGCATTTTTCATTCACTCCATACCCAGTGGTGGTAAACTACTGTTATAGCCACAGTTGCCCTGGGGCAGACTGACGGAGGCGCGGCTGCCAGGCCAAGCGGCGCCAACGGTCCCTCCGACCACCACCAACACTCACTCACACACTCACACCTACAGTGCATGTTTTGAGTTGATGGGGGAAACCGGAGTGCCCGGAGGAAACCCATCCAGACACGGGGAGAACATGCAAACTCCACACAGAAAGGCCCGGGCGACCCGGGGATCGAACCCGCAACCTTCTTGCTGTGAGGCATGAGTGCTAGCCACTCAGCCACCGTGCTGGAGGACACACTGAGGACGCACTGAGGACACACAGAGGACACACTGAGGGCACACTGAGGACACACTGAGAGGACACATGGAGGACACACTGAGAGGACACACTGAGGACACACTGAGGACGCACTGAGAGGACACACGGAGGACACACTGAGAGGACACACTGAGGACGCACTGAGAGGACACACTGAGGACACACTGAGAGGACACACTGAGGATGCACTGAGGACACACTGAGAGGACACACTGAGGACGCACTGAGAGGACACACTGAGGACACACTGAGAGGACACACTGAGGATGCACTGAGGACACACTGAGGACACATTGAGAGGACACACTGAGGACGCACTGAGGACATGCTGAGGGCACACTGAGGACACACTGAGGACACACTGAGAGGACACACTGAGGACACACTGAGAGGACACACTGAGGACACACTGAGGACACACTGAGAGGACACACTGAGAGGACACACTGAGGACACACTGAGAGGACACACTGAGGACACACTGAGGACACACTGAGAGGACACACTGTGGAAACACTGAGAGGACACTCTGAGGACGCACTGAGAGGACACACTGAGGACGCACTGAGAGGACACACTGAGGACACACTGAGAGGACAAACTGAGGATGCACTGAGGACACACTGAGGACACACTGAGAGGACACACTGAGGATGCACTGAGAGGACACACTGAGGACACACTGAGAGGACACACTGAGGATGCACTGAGGACACACTGAGGACACACTGAGAGGACACACTGAGGACACACTGAGGACACACTGAGAGGACATACTGAGGACACACTGAGGACACACTGAGGACACAGAGACTCTTCAAAATTCACACAGAATCAGGATCAGAGCTCAACACGGACGCCGCGTGTGTGTGATCTGCTCTGGTCTGAGTTGTGTGTGTGTGTGATCTGCTCTGGTCTGAGTTGTGTGTGTGTGTAATCTGCTCTGGTCTGAGTTGTGTGTGTGTGTGTGTGTGTGTGATCTTCTCTGGTCTGAGTTGTGTGTGTGTGTGTGTGTGATCTGCTCTGGTCTGAGTTGTGTGTGTGTGTGTGTGTGTGAGAGATCTTCTCTGGTCTGAGTTGTGTGTGTGTGTGTGAGATCTTCTCTGGTCTGAGTTGCGTGTGTGTGTGTGATCTTCTCTGGTCTGAGCTGTGTGTGTGTGTGTGTGATCTTCTCTGGTCTGAGTTGTGCGGTGCTCAGGGGCCCCAGAGTACATTAGCCTGGGGGTAACTCTGGCCCCGTACAGATCCTGTCAGAATTAGTGTGAAAACACAGACGCCTGTCACAGTAACACAACCTGAAGAGCGACATAGACCCCAAACAAGTATACATGATAATAATAATAATAATAATAATAATAATAATAATAATAATAATAATAATAATAATAATTAAAGCCGTGAATGATGGCCCTCGCCCCGGCGCGCACGTCCCTCCCAGGCAAACGTCGAGTACTCCCGTCCGCTACAAGACCACTCTCTCCTCCCGAGAGCTGCGCAGTAATACAGCTTTCACGAATTAACATAAAAGTAATGTTTTTTCTCCTCATAGTAAACTTTGTGCATTCCTGTAGGTGGCGCTGTAGCACTGATTATTGTGTTTGACATATCAATGCAATGAGGGCTGTGCAGTGTATAAGTGATAGAAATTTCACCACAATTAAACTAAGCTTGTCCATGTAATACATTTTAAAATATTTTTTGAGGTAGTCTTGGCACCCCTACTGGCCAACGGTGGAAAATACTCCATATTGATAATGTATTTTTTTGGTCGTAGACATGCATAGAACGTATTCCCCAAATCTGGTACAAATCTGATCACGTTGACGTTGCATGTCTGAGGTAGGGGGCGCTATAGAGTTCACTTTTCATATACTTTATAGTGTATTATATTCAGGTCATGATCAGGCATTAATGATTCAAATTTCAGCACAATCAGACAAAGTCTGTGCGTGTAGTCATTTTTTAACTATTTATTGGGGGAGCCTTTGCGCCCCTCCTGGCCAACCGTGGGAAACACCCCATATCCATAATATATATATTTGCTTGCTTTGATACAGAGAATTGAATACCCCAAATTTGTACAAATCCGATAATGTTGACGTTTCTTGCATAGGCTAGGTGGCGCTACAGAGTAACTTTTCATATGCTTTATAGTTTATTATAATCAAGCCCTAATCAGGTATTAGTGATTCAAATTTCAGCACGATCAGACAAAGCCTGTGTGTGTAGGCATTTTTTTTTACAATTTTTTTAGGGAGTCTTTGCGCCCCTGGTGGCGAACAATGAAAATTGCACCAGGTCTGTAATATAAGTTTTTGCTTGAAATCAGGGATAGAATTTAATCCCCAAATTTGGTCCAAATCCGATAATGTTGATGTTTCATGTATACACTAGGTGGCGCTACAGATCCATCCATCCATCCATCCATCCATCTTCTCCCGCTTAATCCGCCTGGGTCGCGGGGGCAGTTTGCTGCCCAATCCTCATAGCACCTGACCCCCCTATGAACCCCTCTGCAGGTGGTGTGGACAACATGGTCCTTGATGTTAGTTCAGGTGCTGCATGTTTTAGGTTGATGGAGGAAACCGGAGTACCTAGAGGAAACCCATTCAGACACGGGAAGAACATGCAAACTCCACACAGAAAGGCCCAGGCGACCCGGGGATCGAACCCGCAACCTTCTTGCTGTGAGGCCTGAGTGTTGCCACTCAGCCACCGTGCCGCTACAGAGTTCACTTTTATTATATTTCATATTTCATCACATTCAGGCCGGGATCACACAATAGTGATGTGAGTTTGAGCTCTGTAGGCCAAAACCTGTGGCCGTGAGAGGTCATCAAAGAAACAGGAAATGAAGGTGTTATTCGCCGGCGTGCTACGGATAAACCAAGAAAAACTGCACTGAGAAAAATGATGCGTTTGTGGACCCACAACTGTAGATGTGACGTGTCAAATCTGAGCTCGTTTGGACCAAAACCAAGACACTTGAAGACTTTGGCGTACACGCAGTCAAAACAGCAGCGAGTTTTTGATCCAATATGGCCGACTTCCTGTTGGTCACAGGGGGGTGTGACAATGACATTTTCTGCTTGGCTCCTTGTTTTCTATCACTGTCCCGAATTTTGTCGGCCTACACCAAAATATGCTTTTCAGCTCCCCATAGGCTTTCAATTTTTACCTTTTCCAGGGGGCGCTGTCACTTTGGGCATTGTTGCGATGCCCGTTTTATCAAATTTTTCGCCGGGCCGGTCGATCTGATACCCCCATGTGAGACTTTTCATCGATGTTCAGGGGGTCAAAAATGCGATAATTTTGCTTCAATATGTCTTCTTCAAAGTGGTTTTGAGCAGGTGTCTGACCCTCCACCAGTAAAGTTCCAGAGTGCAGCTTTAAGCCTGTGTGTTGTGCTCTTGAGTCGGGGGGTCTCAGGGGGTCTGTGTTTCATCAGAGGCTGTGCTCCTCTCGGCTTAATCTGCCTCCACCAGACTCCACCAGGTTATGAATAATGTCCTGTGCTTTAGTCCCTCCAGCAGCTCACCTGTGGGGCCGGGGGTCTGTGGGGCCGGGGGTCTGTGGGGTTTGTGGGGCCGGGGGTCCTTGGGGTCTGTGGGGTCTGTGGGGTCTGTGGGTCTGTGGGGCGGGGGGTCTGTGTGGTCTGTGTGGTCTGTGGGGTCTGTGGGGCCGGGGTCCTTGGGGTCTGTGGGGTCTGTGGGGCCGGGGGTCTTTGGGGTCTGTGGGGTCTTTTTAGGGTCTGTGGGGTCTTTTTGGGGTCTGTGGGGTCTGTGGGGTCTGTGGGTATGTGGGGCCGGGGGTCCTTGGGGTCTGTGGGGTCTTTTTGGGGCCTGTGGGTTCTGTGGGTCTGTGGGGTCTGTAGAGTCTGTGGGGTCTGTGGGGTCTGTGGGGCCGGGGGTCTGTGGGGTCTGTGGAGTCTGTGGGGCCGGGGGTCTGTGGGGTCTATGGGGTCTTTTTGGGGTCTGTGGGGTCCGTGGGGCCGGGGGTCTGTGGGGTCTGTGGGGTCTGTGGGGTCTGGGGGTCTGTGGGTCTGTGAGGCCGGGGTTCTATGGGGTCTGTGGGGTCTTTTTAGGGTCTGTGGAGTCTTTTTGGGGTCCGTGGGGTCTGTGGGGTCTGTGGGGTCTTTCTGGGGTCTGTGGGGTCTTTTTGGGGTCTGTGGGGTCTTTTTGGGGTCTTTTTGGGGTCCGTGGGGTCTTTTTGGGGTCTTTTTGGGGTCCGTGGGGTCTTTTTGGGGTCTGTGGGGTCTTTCTGGGGTCTGTGGGGTCTTTCTGGGGTCTGTGGGGTCTGTGGGGCCGGGGGTCTGTGGGGTCTGTGGGGTCTGTGGGTCTGTGGGGCCGGGGGTCTGTGGGGTCTTTTTAGGGTCTGTGGGGTCTTTTTGGGGTCTTTTTGGGGTCTTTTTGGGGTCTGTGGGGTCTTTCTGGGGTCTGTGGGGTCTTTTTGGGGTCTTTTTAGGGTCTGTGGGGTCTTTTTGGGGTCTTTTTGGGGTCTGTGGGGTCTTTCTGGGGTCTGTGGGGTCTGTGGGGTCTTTTTGGGGTCCGTGGGGTCTTTTTGGGGTCTGTGGGCTCTTTCTGGGGCCTGTGGGGTCTTTTTGGGGTCTTTCTGTGGGTCCGTGGGGTCTTTTTGGGGTCTTTTTAGGGTCTGTGGGGTCTTTCTGTGGGTCCGTGGGGTCTTTTTGGGGTCTTTCTGGGGTCTGTGGGGTCTTTTTGGGGTCTGTGGGGTCTTTCTGGGGTCTGTGGGGCCCTGTGTAAAAGCAGAGTGAGTGTTGTGCTTCTGGACAGCTCAGAAACGACACACAGGTTTGAGAGGTGAAGGGCCCCGTATGAAGGGCCCTGGTGAGGACAGTTACATTAACAAGGTGAGAAGGCGCTAGCAAGAAGCATGTACATCAGTGCGGGGCCCCTGTCAGTGCGGGGCCCCTGTCAGTGCAGCTGTGACTCACCACAGAAAAACGTGAAAGGGACGATTTTCCTCTAAATTCTCCTCTCTGTTGTGTTTTTAAACTCCATCCGCCTCATACATACATACAGACATACATACATACATACATACAGACATACATACATACATACATACATACATACATACATACATACATACATACATACATACATACATACATACAGACATACATACAGACAGACAGACAGACAGACATACAGACAGACAGACAGACAGACATACAGACATACATACAGACAGACAGACAGACAGACAGACAGACAGACATACATACATACATACATACATACATACATACAGACATACATACATACAGACATACATACATACATACAGACATACATACATACAGACATACATACACACATACATACATACATACATACATACATACAGACATACATACATACATACATACATACATACATACAGACATACATACACACATACATACATACATACATACATACATACATACATACAGACATACATACAGACAGACAGACAGACATACATACATACATACATACATACATACATACATACATACATACATACATACATACATACATACATACATACATACATACATACATACATACATACATACATACATACATACATACAGACATACATACAGACATACATACATACAGACATACATACAGACATACATACATACATACATACATACATACATACATACATACATACATACATACATACATACATACATACATACAGACATACATACATACATACATACATACAGACATACATACATACATACATACAGACATACATACAGACATACATACATACAGACATACATACAGACATACATACAGACATACATACAGACATACATACAGACATACATACACACATACATACACACATACATACAGACATACAGACATACATACACACATACACCTTCACCAGAGTCACTGGGATCAGGTTTAATGTTTTCAACAGTCGTCTTGTGTAAAACTGGACCTTTACTGTTGCCTTTCCTGGTTTAATTCAAAATAAAACCTTAAAATGAATGACCTCAAAGTGGTAAAAGCTGTTCTCCTGTGGCTGGACCATGGGCGTCTCAGTCATGGAGCGTGAACCATCTCAGAGTGAAGATGAGGCTCTGGCCTCTCATTATCACTTTGGCGATGACTTATTTAAAGAGTGTGCGGTGGAGGTCTGGAGCCCCCCACATCACAGCGCTCCCCCGCCCCCTGCTGCTGCTCCCTCTGCTGACTGCTCCCCTTTCAAAGCAGCTCTTGACTGACAGGTGACACCATCATTTAGAGTCCCAATTAGCGGCTGCAGCCCGGGCCCCGGCTCCGGCTCTGGCCCTCTCCTCTCTCTGCACTGGGGACCCACTCTCTCATTATCATTTTGAACTGTCTTTAAACGTGGCAGACAGCGGCGGTGCCAGTGGACGCCGCTGGCTCCACACTTCTTACAGCTCTCTCCTCCCCGTGCTCCACATGAAAGCGCTCGTCTCAGAATAAAATTTTTATCAATCGCTCGCAATAACCTTTGTTCTGGAGAAAATGACAGTTTCAAGATTGCCAACAAAAGCACTTGGGTTACAGTAGTGAAGAGGAGCTGGTGCAGGAGGAGGAGGTGAGAACATCAGACATATAGAATTCACTGATAGAATGAGCGTATGGACCAGGGCTGCTTCAGTGACCGCTCGGACGCTGCACTCGGGCAGTGTCCTGGACGCTGAGCTCCGGGCGCAGGATCGTCTCATTACGTGACTGATTCTGATTCCTTGTGAAGGCAGAAGGGAAGAAGTGCGTTTGAGCGATATCATTATGAATCCACAGGCTGCGGTCCTTCAGAAGGGAGGCGAGCCGCTCGGCCCTGTTACCGTCTTAATGTAATTGAGAGCTGTTTCACACACGGCCGCAGCATTGATCCGGCCGCTCTCCCTGCAGACCACATGCAAATGGCAGCGCTAATTACCAATCACTCTTCAGCACTTCCTCCGTCTGCAGCGAGACGAGTCCAATTTGAAATTCAAGCCTCACAATGACCCACTGAACTGATCTGATGAGACTGCAGCCCACGCCGTGTATTAGTGTATTAGAAAATGTGTTTTCCCCAACAACAACAATAAAATAAAGAAAGAAATCCCCCAGAATGCACTGGTGTACGGCCCCTCTCTCAGCAGCTCCGAGGTGTGGAGCTGTGAGGGACAGCAGCAGAATGAGGAAACATGGAATCACTTTGTCGCAGTCAAAAGGAGCATGTCCAATTACAGGAGCTAAATCAAGCGTGAGGGCCCCTGGCAGCTCCACGGCATGCGCTCAGGCCCCCAGCGAGGCTCAGGCATATCAGGGGCCCCTGTGGAAAAACCCTGAGCTCCAATCACGCTCGTCACAGACATTTGGAGGGCCCCGCTGTGAGATAATGGTCCCGTGCAAACACTGAGCACAGGGGAGGAGCTCTGAGCAGACGGGTCAGTGCGAGAGGAGGTGATTCTGTCAGATTCAGTTTGGAAAAGTGCAAAGGGCCCGTGTCACTCTCACATCTAATGTGGTTTCCTCATCACAAACACACCCGGAGCTGTCACAGACTGGAGAAAAAAGAAAAGAAAAAAAAATCCAGGATGATGTTCACTCTTAGTGCAGTTCAACCGATCGAGTGAGCAAACAGAAACTGGAAAGAAGGAGGCGTGTTTCAGTGTGTTTAGCTCCGCCCCCACACAGATATAAGGCACTTAGCTCCGCCCCTCACACAGATATAAGGCACTTAGCTCCGCCCCTCACACAGATATAAGGCACTTAGCTCCGCCCCTCACACAGATATAAGGTACTTAGCTCCGCCCCCACGCAAAGGCAGTGTCCACCAGCGTCTGACGTCTGAGGTGGAAATGGATTCGAGTAAAAGCCTGAAGGAAACGGAGAAGAACAGAATGAAACATCACAAACGTGGGTCTATCAGAGCCTGGCACAACCACTGCACACGCCCCCTCTGCCACTGCACACGCCCCCTCTGCCAGTGCACACGCCCCCTCTGCCACTGCACACGCCCCCTCTGCCACTGCACACGCCCCCTCTGCCACTGCACACGCCCCCTCTGCCACTGCACACGCCTCCTCTGCCACTGCACACGCCCCCTCTGCCACTGCACACGCCCCCTCTGCCACTGCACACGCCCCCTCTGCCACTGCACACGCCCCCTCTGCCACTGCACACGCCCCCTCTGCCACTGCACACGCCCCCTCTGCCACTGCACACGCCCCCTCTGCCACTGCACACGCCCCCTCTGCCAGTGCACACGCCCCCTCTGCCACTGCACACGCCCCCTCTGCCACTGCACACGCCCCCTCTGCCACTGCACACGCCTCCTCTGCCACTGCACACGCCTCCTCTGCCACTGCACACGCCCCCTCTGCCACTGCACACGCCCCCTGGCCACTGCACACGCCCCCTCTGCCACTGCACACGCCCCCTCTGCCACTGCACATGCCCCTTCTGGCGGTGTGGCTGTGGCAGAGGGCACTACGCTGGGTACTCCAGAGGGCACATATTGGGCACTGCTTTCATTAGTTTAAGCGACGCCATCATCTCATTTACATGTTTGTTTGGGTATTTTCTGTCCTAATGAGCTCCTCTCTCCTCTCGTTCGTGTTTTTGAGGTCAGAATAATAAGAGCTATAATTATAAAAAGGGTTTTTATCACAATATTGAAAATAAACTTGGAGCTCTAAAGTGCCTCCGTCAGACTAAAGTCACATCACAGAAGCAGAACGTTCACGACATCGGACTCTTTTCACATTGGAGGGGAAGTTCACTGATCTTTGTATGGCCTAAAATAATGTACAGAATACATTTAGTGAGTCAGCACTTTCACTTTCCATCTGAACACTGTGTCTGAGGCCTTCTGTTAACAGCAGAGTGAAGCTGACGGTGAAGAGAAGAAACGGCTGCTCCAGAGGTAAAGAGTACAGTTTAAAAACTGTTATTCTATAATATCTGTTCTATAAATATCTATTCTATAAATATCTATTGTATAAATATATCTATTCTATAATAACTCTTCTAATGGTGGTTTCAGGATGTGGTGATCAGGTCGTTTTCCACACTGACGACGTTGGACCTCTGAAATATCCAGGTCACATTTTTGTACAGAACTTTTCCACCTTCAAGTGCTTCACATCAAGGACACAACGACAGTGGGATTCAAACCGCCAACCTGTGGGTCAGTGGACAAACGCCCTAACACTAGAACTGGCCCCTGTGGCCCCTGAGGTCCAAAAGGTAAAACTCATGTGAATGAAACAAAAACAGCTCCAGGTTTGAGATGAGGAAACATCAGAACAGAGAAGTGACATACGGGCCCTTCATATGGGCCCTTAGTATGAGCCCTTAGTATGAGCTCTTAATGTGGGCTCTTAATGTGGGATCTTAATGTGGGCCTTTCATATTGGCCCTTGATTTGGGCCCTCAGTGTGGGCCCTCAGTGTGGGCCCTTAATGCGGGCCCTTTAAGTGTGAGATTTTGTCCGAGTCCCCGTGAAGAGTGTAAACCAGGTCTGGTCTTCTGCTGCGACACAAACAGAGCGGAGGTGCCCGCCGTGCCCACTCCATCTGACTGGCCTCCAGCTCTCTGTAATGGCCCTGGCAGGGGCCCCAGCAGCCGGGCAGAACAGGTGCGCCAAATTAAGACACAGTCAATTCACCACAGCGCCCGCCGCAGGACACAGCCTGTTTCCACTCCAGTGGGATGTTGGCACTGATGCCCACTCTGCCCGCTGCCCTGTGACTTCAGATCCACACACCAACACACTCAAACATAATTACGCACCACACACAGATAAACACACACACAGATAAACACACACACACACACAGATAAACACACACACACACACACACACAGATAAACACACACACACAGATAAACACACACACACACACACACACACACACACACAGATAAACACACACACACACACACAGATAAACACACACACACATATAAACACACACACACACACACACACAGATAAACACACACACACACACAGATAAACACACACACACACACACACACACAGATAAACACACACACACACAGATAAACACACACTCACACACAGATAAACACACACACACACACACAGATAAACACACACACACACACACAGATAAACACACACACACAGATAAACACACACTCACACACAGATAAACACACACACACACACACACAGATAAACACACACACACACACACAAACACACACACACACACACACACAGATAAACACACACACACAGATAAACACACACTCACACACAGATAAACACACACACACACACACACAGAGTGTCTGGAGCCGTGGGGCTGATCTGCTGTAAAACACACGTGGCAGAAGTCGCTGTTCTGAGTTTGTGTCGACAGAGCGGCGGCCATGTTGGGACTGGACACAGGGCGTTCTCAGAAGAATCGTTCAGAGCGCCCCCTACAGTCACTGCTGACGCTACCAGGGAACAAAGGCGCCTGATTGCTCTGTTCTTAATGTTCAGATCTTGACTTATGGAGAAAATTGCGAAATAAAAAGCTGAGGATCACATAGAGCGGCTTCAGACGAACGTTTAAGACCAAAAGGACTCACAGCAGCCTGTTTGGAGCTATGATTTTTATGGTTTTAAAGGCGGGACAATGTGGTGAGGGGGCGGGGTTAACATGGAAACATGTTTAAGATTTTTTAAGTATTTTAGATTTTAGAGTTTATGTGTTAAAGTCTTCATAAGGTTCATAAGGAGATCTGAACTAAACAGTGCAGAGGAAAGACTGAAGATGAGTGCAGGAAATACAGCAGGGATACGAGAAGAGGCAGGAGCAGAGGCAGGTGCAGAGGCAGGTGCAGAGGCAGGAGCAGAGGCAGGTGCAGAGGCAGGTGCAGAGGCAGAGGCAGGTGCAGAGGCAGGAGCAGAGGTTAGAGGCAGGAGCAGAGGCAGGTGCAGAGGCAGGAGCAGAGGCAGGAGCAGAGACAGGAGCAGAGGCAGGTGCAGAGGCAGGTGCAGAGGCAGGTGTAGAGGCAGGAGCAGAGGCAGGAGCAGAGGCAGGAGCAGAGGCAGGTGCAGAGGCAGGAGCAGAGGCAGGAGCAGAGGCAGGAGCAGAGGCAGGTGCAGAGGCAGGAGCAGAGGCAGGTGCAGAGGCAGGAGCAGAGGCAGGAGCAGAGGCAGGTGCAGAGGCAGGAGCAGAGGCAGGAGCAGAGGCAGGAGCAGAGGCAGGAGCAGAGGCAGGAGCAGAGGCAGGAGCAGAGGCAGGAGCAGAGGCAGGAGCAGAGGCAGGAGCAGAGGCAGGAGCAGAGGCAGGAGCAGAGGCAGGAGCAGAGGCAGGAGCAGAGGCAGGAGCAGAGGCAGGTGCAGAGGCAGGAGCAGAGGCAGGAGCACAGGCAGGTGCAGCAGAGCACAGCCACAGTGTGGTGATAATGTCACTGTGCTCAGGAGGAAACTCTGGGCTTTAATGAAACCGTTTGACTGCAGCTCCAAACTAAAGGAAACAGAGCAAACTGACGCTGTGCTGAAGAACAAGAGTAATTAAAGTCTATCAGTGAGCAAGGTTACATGGATTATTAAAGTGACACTTGTATGAAAAATGCACAAACACAATAATTAAAGGCTGACAGCTCCTAATGGCTCCAGTGATTAAAGCTCTGAAGTGAAACATGTGAAAAACACGTCCTGGACAAAGACGTGATCTCCTGCGAGCCGCTGCACTGTTTAACTTTGTCTAGTAAGAAAATTACGCAAATTTTCATCTACTTAATGACACAGGAAGGAAGTGTCCATTTGAGGAAAAAATCTATGATTGGGCCCGGCCGGGCACAGCCCGAAGGAGCGACGTGGGACCGCCCTTCCCTGGACCCACCATCCGCGGGAGGAGCCATAGGGGTCGGGTGCAGAGTGATCTGGGCGGCAGTCGAAGGCAGGGGCCTCGGCGACCGGATCTTCGGACATGGAGACTAGCTCTGGGGACATGGAATGTCACCTCGCTGGGGGGAAGGAGCCTGAGCTTGTGCGGGAGGTCGAGCGTTACCGGCTAGATATAGTCGGCCTCACCTCCACGCACAGCTTGGGCTCTGGAACCCAACTCCTTGAGAGGGGTTGGACTCTCCATTTCTCTGGCGTTGGCCGCTGGGAGCGGCGGCGAGCTGGTTTGGGCTTATCGCCCCTCAGCTCAGCCGCTGCGTGTTGGAGTTCACCCCGGTGACCGAGAGGGTCGCGTCCTTGAGCCTTCAGGTCGGGGACAGGTCTCTCACTGTGGTGTCAGCCAACGGGCCGAACAGCAGTGCAGAGTACCCGGCCTTCTTGGAGTCCCTGGGAAGGGTACTGGACAGTGCACCGACCGGGGACTCCGTTGTTCTACTGGGGGACTTCAACGCCCACGTGGGCAACGACAGTGACACTTGGAGAGGGGTGATTGGGAGGAACGGCCTCCCTGATCTGAACCCGAGCGGTGTTCTGTTATTGGACTTCTGTGCTAGTCACAGTTTGTCCATAACGAACACCATGTTCGAGCACAAGGGGGTCCATTGGTGCACGTGGCACCAGGACTCCCTAGGCCGGAGGTCGATGATCGACTTTGTTGTCGTGTCATCTGACCTCCGGCCGTGTGTCTTGGACACTCGGGTGAAGAGAGGGGCAGAGCTGTCAACTGATCACCACCTGGTGGTGAGTTGGGTCCGCTGGCGGAGGAGGAAACCGGAAAGACCTGGCAGGCCCAAGCGTATCGTGAGGGTCTGTTGGGAACGTCTGGCGGAACCTTCTGTCAGTGTGGCCTTCAACTCGCACCTCCGGGAGAGCTTCTCCCAGATCCCAGGGGAGGCTGGGGACATGGAGCCCGAGTGGGCTTCGTTCTCGGCCTCTATTGTCGATGCGGCCGTTCGTAGCTGTGGCCGTAACGTCTGTGGTGCCTGTCGCGGCGGCAATCCCCGAACCCGGTGGTGGACACCGGAAGTAAGGGATGCCGTCAAGCTGAAGAAGGAGTCCTACCGGGCCTTGCTGGCTCGGTGGACTCCTGAGGCAGCTGACGGGTACCGTCGGGCCAAGCGTGCTGCAGCTCGGGCGGTTGCAGAGGCAAAAACTCGGGTCTGGGAGGAGTTCGGGGAGGCCATGAAGGAGGACTATCGGACGGCCCCAAGGAGATTCTGGCAAACCGTCCGGCGCCTCAGGAGGGGGAAGCGGCCCTTCACCAATACTGTTTACAGTGCGGGGGGAGAGCTGCTGACCTCGACTGGGGATGTTGTCGGGCGGTGGAAGGAAAACTTTGGGGATCTCCTCAATCCCACCGTCACATCCTCCGAAGAGGAGGCCGAGGCTGGGGACCCAGAGGTGGACTCGTCCATCACCCTGGCCGAAGTCACTGAAGTGGTTAAAGCTCCTCGGTGGCAAGGCTCCGGGGGTGGATGAGATCCGTCCTGAGTACCTTAAGTCTCTGGGTGTTGTGGGGCTGTCTTGGCTGACACGTCTCTACAACATCGCGTGGCGGTCGGGAACAGTACCTCTGGACTGGCAGACCGGGGTGGTGGTCCCTCTGTATAAGGAGGACCGGAGGGTGTGTTCCAACTACAGGGGAATCACACTCCTCAGCCTCCCCGGTAAAGTCTATGCCAGGGGACTGGAGAGGAGAGTCCGGCCGATAGTCGAACCTCGGATCCAAGAGGAGCAGTGTGGTTTTCGGCCTGGTCGCGGAACACTGGACCAGCTCTACACCCTCCATCGGGTGCTCGAGGGTTCATGGGAGTTTGCCCAACCAGTCCACATGTGTTTTGTGGACTTGGAGAAGGCATTTGACCGTGTCCCTCGTGGTGCCCTGTGGGGGGTGCTCCGGGAGTATGGGGTCCGGGGCCCTTTGCTAAGGGCTGTCCGGTCCCTGTATGACCGGAGCAGGAGCTGTGTTCGCATTGCCGGCAGTAAGTCAGACCTGTTCCCGGTGCATGTTGGACTCCGCCAGGGCTGCCCTTTGTCACCGGTTCTGTTCATTGTATTTATGGACAGAATTTCTAGGTGCAGCCAGGGGCCGGAGGGGGTCCAGTTCGGGGACCACAGGATTTCATCGCTGCTTTTTGCGGATGATGTTGTCCTGTTGGCTCCATCGAGCCAGGACCTGCAGCACTGGGGCGGTTTGCAGCCGAGTGTGAAGCGGCTGGGATGAGAATCAGCTGTTCCAAATCCGAGGCCATGGTTCTCGACCGGAAAAAGGTGGATTGCCCTCTCCGGGTGGGTGGGGAGTCTCTGCCTCAAGTGGAGGAGTTCAAGTATCTCGGGGTCTTGTTCACAGTGAGGGGAGGATGGAGCGTGAGATTGACAGGCGGATCGGTGCGGCGTCGGCAGTGATGCGGTCGCTGTATCGGACCGTTGTGGTGAAGAGGAGCTGAGCCCAAAGGTGAAGCTCTCGATTTACCTCAATCTACGTTCCTCCCCTCACCTATGGTCATGAGGTCATGAGCTCTGACATTTGTACTTTTGCTGATGATACTAATATTGTATGTTCAGGAGATGATTTAAACAAGGTTAAAAAAGGTTTGATAAAAATAAATCATCATTGAATTTAAAGAAAACTAAACTCATGGAATTTCAACAAAAAAAATAAAAAAATAAAAAATCACTGTTTAACTTTGTCTAGTAAGAAAATTACGCAAATTTTCATCTACTTAATGACACAGGAAGGAAGTGTCCATTTGAGGAAAAAATCTATGATTGGGCCCGGCCGGGCACAGCCCGAAGGAGCGACGTGGGACCGCCCTTCCTGGACCCACCATCCGCGGGAGGAGCCATAGGGGTCGGGTGCAGAGTGATGCGGTCGCTGTATCGGACCGTTGTGGTGAAGAGGAGCTGAGCCCAAAGGTGAAGCTCTCGATTTACCTCAATCTACGTTCCTCCCCTCACCTATGGTCATGAGGTCATGAGCTCTGGGGAATGACCGAAAGAACGAGATCGCGGATACAAGCGGCAGAAATGAGTTTCCTCCGCAGAGTGGCCGGGCACTCCCTTAGAGATAGGGTGAGGAGCTCGGTCACACGGGAGGAGCTCGGAGTAGAGTCGCTGCTCCTCCAGCCAGCTGAGGTGGCTCGGGCATCTGGTCCGGATGCCTCCTGGACGCCTCCCTCGGGAGGTGTTCCGGGCATGTCCCACCGGTAGGAGGCCCCGGGGAGGACCCAGGACACGCTGGAGGGACTATGTCTCTCGGCCTGGGAACACCTCGGGGTCTGTCCGGAGGAGCTGGAGGAAGTGGCTGGGGAGAAGGAAGCTTGGGAGCCTCTGCTTAGACTGCTGCCCCCGCGACCCGGCCCCGGATAAGTGGAAGAAGATGGATGGATGGATGGATGGAATCTATGATATAATTATCATATTATTATTATTATTTGGATTTTTATTGATCTTCAAATAGTCTTCGACGGCGCTGATTGACATATTGTAATAAATAAACTGGAAAACTATTCGAGAACTGACAAAAAATAGTTCCAAAGCTACTTGGGGGACAGACACAGTGCAGATTGACCAACACAAATCAGGGTTTAGGGATTTAACGTGTGGGCACCACGAGGTTCCGTACTGGGGCCGACATTATTTCTAATGTACATTAATGACGTCTGTAAAATATCTATAATGACATTTGTACTTTTGCTGATGATACTAATATTGTATGTTCAGGAGATGATTTAAACAAGGTTAAAAAAGGTTTGATAAAAATAAATCATCATTGAATTTAAAGAAAACTAAACTCATGGAATTTCAACAAAAAAAATAAAAAAATAAAAAATCAAAAAAGGTCCCAAACCAGTCCAAATAACCATTGCTGACACATGTGCTGATAGAGGTGAACAAAATGTATTTTTGGAGTTAGAACAGATGAGAAAATGTCCTGGAAACCTCATGCAAGTTACTCGTGGACAAAAGATGCTAAATCCAGACGACTGTTACTGTCTCATTCATGCAGCGGCTCTACTCTGAGCTCCTCCCCCTCTCTCTAAGGCAGCGCCCGGTCACTCTGCAGAGGAAACTCATTTCTTCACTTGTATCTGGATCTGGTCCTTTCGCTCATTCCCCAGAGTCAGGACCACAGGTGAGGGTGGGTGTGTGTGTGTGTGTGTGTGTGTGTGTCGAGTGTGTATGTGAAGTGTGTGTGTGTGTGTGTGGAGTGTGTGTGTCGAGTGTGTATGTGGAGTGTGTGTGTGGAGTGTGTGTGTGGAGTGTGTGTGGAGTGTGTGTGAAGTGTGCGTGTGGAATGTGTGGAGTGTGTGTGTGGAGTGTGTGTGTGGAGGGCGTGTGGAGTGTGTGTGAAGTGTGCGTGTGGAGTGTGTGTGGAGTGTGTGTGTGGAGTGTGTGTGTGGAGTGTGTGCGTGTGTGTGTGTGTGGAGTGTGTAAGTGTGTGTGTGTGTGTGTGTGTGGAGTGTGTGAGTGTGTGTGTGTGTGTGTGTGTGGAGAGTGTGTGTGTGTGTGTGGAGAGTGTGTGTGTGTGTGTGTGTGAGTGTGTGTACTGTACATAAACTTTCTCCAGCTGTTTTTTATTATTTCTGTATTGCTCTGACTGAGGGGCCGTGGTTCAGCCTCGTGTTGGTGTGGTGTTGCTGTGGACTCTGGACTCTGGGCACAGGGACTTCAGAAACATTTAAAATATTTAAAACATTTCAAATGCAGTGACAAAAACAAACGTCAACAACCCGTCACCAGCAGAGGGCGCAACTCATCAGCACAACAAATACAAATGTACAAACTGAATGTGAACACAACTGTGACGTGACTGGTGGAACCGCTCTCTCCTGGCACGTTTCCGGGCACCATGTGGGCAAAATTCTGCAGATATAAATCCAAGATCCAGATCTGGACCTGGGCACAGATGTCCCCAGTGGCGTGGAGTGGGTCAAACGTTTATGTCCAGCTCCTCTGTCTGGACCTGCTGCTGGGGCCTCGTCTGAAGCCGCCACACAGGATCCTGAACTTTTCATTTCTCTGTTTTGTTCCTAAATCAAGATCTGAACATAAATAACGGCCCAATCAGACGCCTTCATTCCCCGTGGCCCCTCCCACAAGTTTGATTGACAGCTCGTGCATTTCGTAGCTAAACCCCCTTCCTGCTTTCCGGTGAGTAGGGCAGGATATTTAACAAAATCACTCATGATTGGCTCTTGTGTTGCTATGATACTCGCAGTCGGATTTCCAAATATGGACCTGGCTCCAGATTCGCTCCTGTAACCGTAGCAACGGGAGCTTCATCTGATCCTAAAGTCCCACTGAGAGGACAGAGCAGAAACTTTAGGACCTTCAGAACCTTTCCTGAACGTGTTTAGACCGATCTGGAACCCAGGACTAAACCAGGACCAAACCAGGACCAAACCGGGACCAAACCGGGACCAAACCGGGACCAAACCGGGACTAAACCGGGACTAAACCGGGACTAAACCGGGACTAAACCGGGACCAAACCGGGACCAAACCGGGACTAAACCGGGACCAAACCGGGACCAAACCTGGACCAAACCGGGACCAAACCGGGACCAAACCGGGACCAAACCGGGACCAAACCGGGACCAAACCGGGACTAAACCGGGACCAAACCGGGACCAAACCGGGACCAAACCGGGACCAAACCGGGACCAAACCGGGACAAAACCAGGACCAAACCGGGACCAAACCGGGATTAAACCAGGACTAAACCGGGACAAAACCGGGACTAAAGCAGGACCAAACCGGGACCAAACCGGGACCAAACCGGGACCAAACCGGGACTAAACCGGGAACAAACCGGGAACAAACCGGGACCAAACCGGGACCAAACCGGGACCAAACCGGGCCCAAACCGGGACTAAACCGGGACTAAACCGACCAAACCGACTAAACCGGGACCTAAACCGACCAAACCGACTAAACCGACCAAACCGGGACCAAACCGACCAAACCGGGACCAAACCGACTAAACCGACCAAACCGGGACCAAACCGACCAAACCGACCAAACCGGGACCAAACCGGGACCAAACCGGGACCAAACCGGGACTAAACCGGGACCAAACCGGGACCAAACCGGGACCAAACCGGGACTAAACCGGGACCAAACCGGGACCAAACCGGGACAAAACCGGGACCAAACCGGGACCAAACCGGGACCAAACCGGGACCAAACCGGGACTAAACCGGGAACAAACCGGGAACAAACCGGGACCAAACCGGGACCAAACCGGGACCAAACCGGGACCAAACCGGGACTAAACCGGGACCAAACCGGGACCAAACCGGGACCAAACCGGGACCAAACCGGGACTAAACCGGGACCAAACCGGGACTAAACCAGGACTAAACCGGGAACAAACCGGGAACAAACCGACCAAACCGACCAAACCGACCAAACCGGGACCAAACCGACTAAACCGGGACCAAACCGACCAAACCGACCAAACCGGGACCAAACCGGGACTAAACCGGGACCAAACCGGGACCAAACCGGGACCAAACCGGGACTAAACCGGGATTAAACCGGGACTAAACCGGGACAAAACCGGGACTAAAGCAGGACCAAACCGACCAAACCGACCAAACCGACCAAACCGGGACCAAACCGGGACCAAACCGACAAAACCAGGACCAAACCGGGACCAAACCGATTAAACCAGGACTAAACCGACAAAACCGACTAAAGCAGGACCAAACCGACCAAACCGGGACCAAACCGGGACCAAACCGACCAAACCGGGACTAAACCGTGACCAAACCGGGACCAAACCTGGACCAAACCGGGACCAAACCGGGACCAAACCGGGACCAAACCGGGACCAAACCGGGACAAAACCAGGACCAAACCGGGACCAAACCGGGATTAAACCAGGACTAAACCGGGACAAAACCGGGACTAAAGCAGGACCAAACCGGGACCAAACCGGGACCAAACCGGGACCAAACCGGGACTAAACCGGGACTAAACCGGGACCAAACCGGGACCAAACCGGGACCAAACCGGGACCAAACCGGGACTAAACCGGGACCAAACCGGGACCAAACCGGGACCAAACCGGGACCAAACCGGGACTAAACCGGGACCAAACCGGGACCAAACCGGGACCAAACCGGGACCAAACCGGGACCAAACCGGGACAAAACCGGGTGTGACGGAGCAGGTCCGTCCCTGAGAGCGCGGTCCCCGGGGGAAACGTGGGAAGACGCGTGCTCACCTGTTTCCTTGTTTGCTGGGCTCCGCGCTGCGGGCGCTGCGGTGCGGGCGCTGCGGTGCGGGCGCTGCGGTGCGGGCGCTGCGGTGCGGGCGCTGCGGTGCGGGCGCTGCGGTGCGGGCGCTGCGGTGCGGGCGCTGCGGTGCGGGCGCGCAGTGGACTTCGCTTTTGCGTGTTCTCGGCCGCGACTGGGGGTGCGCACCTGGAGGCGCCGGAACTGTCCTTCAGAGACCCGCGGTGGTCGACTGTTACTTGCCCTCGCGCTGCCGCTTCTGTCGCATCCCGGTGCGCACTGGCAAACCCGGACACATCCACGTCAGGAGCTTAAATCCTCCCGTTGTGCGCGCTCCGGGGTCATGTGAGCCACAGGTGACTGGCCTGGACAATTAACTGTGTTTTATTTGTGTTTAACCCATTTTCGGGCATTTATGGAGGTGAGATCAAAGCAATTCTCTATGTGTAACTGTTGGCCCCTGTAATATTAATCATTTAGTTGTAGAAATGATTTAATTAAGCTTTTAGAGGGGAGTTACGTAAGGTGGGAGGGGCGAGGGGTGTATAAAGGTGCGCCCTGCCGCTCAGCACCTGTGTCAGTCTAGTCTCTACTCTCGTCGTGTCTTGTCGTGTCCTGGCTGCAATGAAGGTCGTGTTTCGCTGGAAAAGCGAGGGAGCAAACGACTGAGAGACAGAGAGAGTGGAGCGAAAGCTAAATTAAGAGACTTGTAGGAGAAGTCAACCTTTTTTTTGCCTGCCCTGTAAATAGACCTTTTTTCTCACTGTTTCACTGTAAATATTTCCTGCACACATTTTGCGCCTGTTTTCCTGTTCTGCACTGTGGAATAAACCATCCTAAACGAGCATCCAGACTCAGCCTGAGTGTTTTGAAGAGGACCCCGTGACACCGGGACCAAACCGGGACCAAACCGGGACCAAACCGGGACCAAACCGGGACCAAACCGGGACCAAACCGGGACCAAACCAGGACCAAACCAGGACCAAACCAGGGATTACACATATAAGGACAGATGGGAAGAGAAAAGAAAGTTCTCAGGAGATTACCTAAAAATAAGATTGTGGGAAGTCCTGAATGTCAAAATAGAGTTTGAGCTGTTGTGTTTTCTGTATTTTATAAGTTTATATGTTGTATTTTCTGTATTTTTATCTGTTGTGGGTTTGGTGACAGCACGAGTCCCTCAGAGCCCTTAAAATGCCAATGTGTTTGTAATGGGCATCGTGCACTCACCATGTATCCTGGCGCGCAGGCGCAGGCGCCCGTCACAGGGTGGCAGTCGGCGCCGTTGGCACAGCCGCACGGCTCGGAGCACACGTCGCCGTAGAAACCGGGAGGACAGGTCTCATTACAGAACAGCCCTGTCCATCCAGACGCACAGGAACACTCTCCGGACAGCGGGTGGCAGCTGCGAGTATGCACACACACACACACACACACACACGCACGCACGCACGCACACACACACACACACACACACACACACACACACACACACACACACGCACACACACACACACGGACACACACACACACACACACACAGCAAAACATCCACCTCAGAGATCATTACAGACAGCCTCCTCCTCTTTCTCCTCCTCTCTCTGTAGCGGCCGCTGGAGTTTCCAGTGGAATCAGAGTATTTACTCCAAATGCAGCCGCTCAGAAATGATGAATGACGCCAAGGTCAGGATAAAAAAACTAAAGATGACATGAGAGTGAGGGGACTCCAGGAGGAAACGAGAGGAGGAGGAGAAGGAAGAGGAGGAGGAGGAAGAGAGTGGAGCGTTTGGAGAAGTAATCTGTTTAGAGAACCTCCAGGTCAATCAGAAGCATCTGTAAATGACTGAGGTTTAAAACACTTCAGCGTTTCCATTGATCTTTTTATCCAGGCTCAGAGGAGAAAGAGTTTCTGTTTTAAATGAAATAAAAAATATGCCTGTTCATTCATAATATCAGCAAACCCTCACCTGTGACTGGCTCAGCGGGTGTCTCACCTGAGCGGGTGTCTCATCTGAGTGTGTCTCACCTGAGTGTGTGTCTCACCTGAGCGGGTGTCTCACCTGAGCGGGTGTCTCACCTGAGCGTGTGTCTCACCTGAGCGGGTGTCTCACCTGAGCGGGTGTCTCACCTCAGCGTGTGTCTCACCTGAGCGGGTGTCTCACCTGAGCGGGTGTCTCACCTGAGCGGGTGTGTCACCTGAGCGGGTGTGTCACCTGAGCGGGTGTCTCACCTGAGTGTGTGTCTCACCTGAACGTGTGTCTCACCTGAGCGGGTGTCTCACCTGAGCGAGTGTCTCACCTGAGTGTGTCTCACCTGAGTGTGTCTCACCTGAGCGTGTGTCTCACCTGAGCGGGTGTCTCACCTGAGCGGGTGTCTCACCTGAGCGAGTGTCTCACCTGAGCGGGTGTCTCACCTGAGCGGGTGTCTCACCTGAGCGGGTGTCTCACCTGAACGTGTGTCTCACCTGAGCGGGTGTCTCACCTGAGCGAGTGTCTCACCTGAGCGGGTGTCTCACCTGAGCGGGTGTCTCACCTGAGCGGGTGTCTCACCTGAGTGTGTCTCACCTGAGTGTGTCTCACCTGAGCGTGTGTCTCACCTGAGCGGGTGTCTCACCTGAGCGGGTGTCTCACCTGAGCGTGTGTCTCACCTGAGCGGGTGTCTCACCTGAGCAGGTGTCTCACCTGAGCGGGTGTCTCACCTGAGCGGGTGTCTCACCTGAGCGGGTGTCTCACCTGAGCGTGTGGACGCTGTCGCAGGGACAGTATTTGTCACAGATGAGTCCGTACAGTCCTGTGGGGCAGAACCGGTCCTGGCAGTTGTGGCCTTTAAAGCCCGTCTCACACATACAGGCCCCGGTGATGTGGTGGCACTTGGCTCCATTCTCACACTGACACCTTTGGGTGCACTGAGGGCCGTAGGTGCCGACGGGGCAGTCCTCCTGGCACCTGCGGGCACAGCCGTGACAGGCACATTGTTAAAAACTGGACAGAGATTTTTAGTAACGGCCCAAGTGACATAACACATAACGTCCTCCCCGAGTTCACACAGGAACAGAGAGCCGGAGTCTCCTGCAGAAACAGCACGGGCGTGCCGCCACGGGCGCGCCGCCACAGCGGGCGCACTGCCGCGGGCGCGCTGCTACGGGCGCACTGCCGTGGGCGCACCGCCGCGGGTCTGAGGGCAAATGAAACACTGCAAATGCCCCTGGTGCCAAAAGAACTGAAAAACACCCAGATTCCAAATGTTCTAATGTCGTTTGTCACAGACGTGGAGTTTTGTTTCATTCACATGTTTAACAAACAAAGCTGCACTTTTTTCAAACTCCACACGTCACCAGAACTGGAGGAACATTAGAACATGTGAGACTGGTGCCGTCAGGAGCCTTTCATGAGCTCAGTGAGGTCAGGTTCAGGGTTCAGGCCCTGGTGTCACATAAAGCACTGAAACAGAACCCAGTGAAACTAAAGATTCTTGGTTTGCTTTTTCTTGTTCTTGTTGTTCTGTTCTTCTTCTGTTCTTGTTCCTCTTCTTCTGTTCTTGTTCCTCTTCTTCTGTTCTTGTTCCTCTTCTTCTGTTCTTGTTCCTCTTCTTCTGTTCTTGTTCTTCGGTTCCAGGTGGAGTTTCGCACAAACCCAGTGGATGTTCCAGTGAAGTTCCATCTCCAGGGCAAACCCAACGATTAGGAAGAGTCCAATCATGATGAAATGGCCGCAGTGTGTTTAGTGTGTGAATGAGTGTTTTCAGCTCCATGTGTTATTAGAGCCTCAGACAGGTGGAGGCGGTGGAGGCTCCGGGCCCCTGGCTGCTTAATTCACCTGCCACTGACAAAATGAATGAGGCCAATTTCACAAAATAATAAAGTGAAGACGAGGTCTTTAGGAGGAAGCCTCTTCATCCTGGACACGATAGTTTTAGTAGAACTAATAAAGACGAGAGCTCGGGGCCCCTGCAGCCGCTCGGGCCCCGACCAGACGCTAATACAGCCCATTACTGATAATTAATGAGCACCATCCAAACACCAATCAATGCAGAGAGAGAGGAGAGCCCCACAGCCACAACCTACACACACAAACTACACCCTACACACATCCATCTCACACAAACTACACCCTACACACATCCATGTCACACAAACTACACCCTACACACATCCATGTCACACAAACTACACCCTACACACATCCATCTCACACAAACTACACCCTACACACATCCATGTCACACAAACTACACCCTACACACATCCATGTCACACAAACTACACCCTACACACATCCATCTCACACAAACTACACCCTACACACATCCATGTCACACAAACTACACCCTACACACATCCATGTCACACAAACTACACCCTACACACATCCATCTCACACAAACTACACCCTACACACATCCATCTCACACAAACTACACCCTACACACATCCATCTCACACAAACTACACCCTACACACATCCATCTCACACAAACTACACCCTACACACATCCATGTCACACAAACTACACCCTACACACATCCATCTCACACAAACTACACCCTACACACATCCATCTCACACAAACTACACCCTACACACATCCATGTCACACAAACTACACCCTACACACATCCATCTCACACAAACTACACCCTACACACATCCATCTCACACAAACTACACCCTACACACATCCATGTCACACAAACTACACCCTACACACATCCATCTCACACAAACTACACCCTACACACATCCATCTCACACAATACTTAACAATACTGAACTCTTTCTCTTTACTCTAGGATCCGTATTGATTATTTTAGTTCCACTGTAATGATATAATAACCCTAATAATACAGTATATACAGTACATTAATTAATAATATAATGAGCTTTTCAGAAACATCTATTGGCAGTATTTTTATTATTATTTTTTTGCAATCCAAGGGGCGCCACCTGAAATCTTGCCTAGGGTGTCAAAATGGTTAGGGCCGGGCCTGGTGAAACGCATTGGAAAATGTCTGAAATAAAAGCCTCTCATTTGGAAAAAACAAAGAGAATATGTCAGTGTGGAGGATCCCTCTCAGTGTGGTACCTGCGCCCGCTGAAGCCCGCCGCACACTGGCACTGCCCGCTCACGTGGTCACACACGCCACCGTTCCTGCACGAACAGTCTTTGCTGCAGTTGATGCCGTATTTCCCCATGGGGCAGGGCTGGGCACACACCGAACCCTGAGCAGAGACAGAGGAGAGGGCAGAGGGGGCAGGGGAAAGGGGGTATTATGAACAGATACTGATGGCATCAATATTCACTGGTCTGTGATGCTAACTTAGGGCATGTCTCTGTCTGAAGCTCTGTTACTCAAGGCCGACTTTAATCTGAACTTTACTGTGACACAATCTGAACATAAAGACCTGATCTGAGCGGCTAAACACGTCCCTGTGAATCACACTCTCAAGCTAGCATTAGCATTAGCATTAGCATTAGCATTAGCATTAGCATTAGCCGACAGTTTTCACTAATCAGAGCATGCATTTCCCCTTAAATCAGAGTGACTAGATGTCCCTTCTAACCCGGTGATCAGTGATTTGTCCCAGTTTTATACAAGAAATGTGCCAGTGTCATTTGTTTTAGTAAAATACAGAAAAGCTGCTTAAAAATGACCAAAACCCAAAGAAAGTGTGACTATACTGACTCTGACTAAGTGACTCTGCAGAACAGTCGTCCTTAATTCCTTGTTTCACAGTTTAATTATTACCAACCACCACAAAACAGGGATGACCCAGGTTTTATTCTGAAATCCTGGTCATAAAAAACATCAGAATGTGCATTTCCCTTTAAACAGACACTTCACCGAAAATCACAGAAACCCTTAGAAAGTGGCAAAAATGCCAAAATGTAAGATATAAACATTTAAATCTATCAGAAAATGGTGTAAGTAATGAAATGTGTCCATGCAGCACGATCATTTTACTGGACAAGTTCTCTTCAAATAATCGACCTCTGGACGAGAATGAAGCGTCTCAGAACAAGTTGAGAATCAATGGGAAAACAACATGAGTGACCTGAAAGAAGTTTTAAAATCTTGTCCACCTCAGAGGAATTACAGTGTGTACGTTTGATTTGTAGATTTGTGTGGATAAAAGGGACTGAGCGATGAGCTCAGTGTGTTTTCCTCCTGCAGGTGGAGCAGGTTTATGGGTTCGTCCGTCAGTGGCTGTTAAAGATCCAGTGGAGCTCACAGTGCTGTAATGTGGTGCTTAAGTTTATTCTGTGTAAAGATCTTCTTTGTTCGGAGCCTCTGCACTGCTGCATTATTATTATTACAGTAGCGACGCCTGCAGAGACGGAGCAGGACGACTCCACTCTGTTTCTCTGAGGAGACTTGAACTGAACTCAATAATTCTGGGTTCATATATATAATTGAACAGAGAACATTGATCAGAGGTTCAGAGGGTTTGCAGCGGAATAAAAACACCAAATATCTAATTATGAATCATTTTATGAAACACTTTTCAAACGGTTCAACTTCTGGACTTTTCCTCATTGATGGGCCGTTCCACAGACTGTTTACAGAAATGGACAGAGCGCTTCAGGCTCGAGTTCCCGGTTCTGTCCCTAAATTAAGTTCTGAACATTAATAAAAGACCAAATCCAAATCTTTATTCCTACAGCACATTTTACAAATAAAGGATTTTCCAAAGCGCCGCACAGAGATCAATAAAACGAAGACAACAAAAAGGTAATTTGCTCAAATCGGGTCACACCAGTCGTAAAACAATAAAATGAGTAAAATCAAATAAGAGCAAAACCATAAAATCATAAAGTAGCAGTAAATAAATAAAATGAATAGAAATACCCAATACTCCATGGGCTCCTCTCACAGAGGGGTTCATGGGGTTAGGAGGGCACAGGACTGGGCGGCGAACAGCTCAAACCCAACGGATAAAGCGGAAGAAGATGGATGAAGTAACCAATAACCAGACTCCTTCTTTCCCTGATGGGCTTTTTCGTTGCTATGATACTCGTGGTTGGAACTGGGCTCCAGATAAGCCGCCATAACTGCTGGCCTCAGTGAGCTTCATTTGGAGGTGAACACTGAGGGTGAGTCACACAGGCCACGTTTACATGATGTTTTTAATTCCAAATGAATAGTTCTGAACATGGAAATAATCATTTTGAATGGAGGTTTCCATGGAAACAGGTTAAATGGTCTTTATTTAATTGTTCTCAGCGTCTGTAGTGGGGAAGGTGCTGATTGGACAGCGACACAAACGTATTTCCGTCTTTAGGAAGAAAACCCACACTTCAGCTGCTCCCGGCTTTTCTGTCATCTCGGTTTGTCGTTATGCCGTGGACACAAACACGATCCAAACTTTTTCTGCAGTGGTTCTGATGATAATGAAGCAGCAGCTGGAGAATTCTGTCCTCACACTTTCCGTCTGTGAGCTGAGGAGGAGAAGGGAAGAGTGTGGGAGAAGGAGGAAGAAGACAAACTGAGTGTGAGGCTGCCACACCTCAGCCCACTCCCACATCCCGCTCACAAATCCAAAGAGACGTGGAGGAAAGTCCCAAGAGACGACTGGAGGAGCCGGATCGTCCGGATCGATTCAGAAGGACGAGCCAACGAGCACCAACCACCGGGATTATTGTGAAGAAGAAGAAACGTTTACAGGATCCAGGAAGAAATTCATTCATCTTTAAAATCAGAATAAACCCACTGACTTCAGGATTAAGATTAATTCACAAGAATCATTTCCATTAGAATTCAGAGTTTACATGGACTTTTTAAAGCAGAATTCAGTTTGATACAGAATTTAATAATTTCTATTCAGATTTACAGCCCTCATATAAACATGGCCGTTCACTCAGTTCACTTTGGCCTGAGCTCCTGCACAGACTCACCATTCTGCCCCAAACCTGAAGTCGCCTCTTTGCCTCGAGCCATAAAATCTTCTCTAATCCCAATAAAATAATGAGCTGCCAAACCAGAACTGGCCACATCACCGACACCGCTGATCCATCGAATACACGCACTACAACGAAGACACGCACAACAGCACACAACAGCACACAACAGCACACAACAGCACACAACAGCACACAACAGCACACAACAGCACACAACACAACAACAGCATCACACAACAGCACACAACAGCAGCACACAACAGCAGCACACAACAGCAGCACACAACAGCACACAACAGCACACAACAGCACACAACAGCACACAACACACAACAACAGCACACAACAGCACACAACACACAACAACAGCACACAACAGCACACAACAGCACACAACAGCACACAACAGCACACAACACACAACAACAGCACACAACAGCACACAACACACAACAACAGCACACAACAGCACACAACACACAACAACAGCACACAACAGCAGCACACAACAGCAGCACACAACAGCACACAACACAACAACAGCACACAACAGCACACAACAGCACACAACAGCACACAACAACAGCACACAACAGCACACAACAGCACACAACAGCACACAACAACAGCACACAACAGCAGCACACAACAACAGCACACAACACAACAACAGCAGCACACAACAGCACACAACAACACACAAGACACAACAGCACAAATTAAAATAAACAATAACTCTGCAGCACATTCTAGTTTCCTCTGTGTGTGTGTGTGTGTGTGTGTGTGTGCATGTGTGTGTGTGTGTGTGTGTGTGTGTGTGTGTGTACCGTCCATCCGGCAGGACAGGAGCAGTCCCCGGTGATGTGGTGGCAGGTGCCTCCGTTCTGACAGGGGCAGCGGCGTTCACACTGGGGCCCGTGACTTCCAGAAGGACATCGCTCTCCACAACTGTCACACAAAAACACACAACTGTCACACAAAAACACACAACTGTCACACAAAAACACACAACTGTCACACAAAAACACACAACTGTCACACAAAAACACACAACTGTCACACAAAAACACACAACTGTCACACAAAAACACACAACTGTCACACAAAAACACACAACTGTCACACAAAAACACACAACTGTCACACAAAAACACACAACTGTCACACAAAAACGGAAACGATACACACACACACGGAGCAGGTACATTTCACTCTCGGTGCTCAGACCCACAAATACAAACGGTCTTTATGGAGTCAGTGTGAAACTGCACAGAAGCTTTTGTCAGACCTAAATGGAACGACTTTGGTGAGATTCCCAAACTCCGGCTTGAGCACACAGATTCCCAAACTACGACTTGAGCACACAGATTCCCAAACTACGACTTGAGCACACAGATTCCCAAACTCCGACTTGAGCACACAGATTCCCAAACTCTGACTTGAGCACACAGATTCCCAAACTCCGACTTGAGCACACAGATTCCCAAACTCCGGCTTGAGCACACAGATTCCCAAACTCCGACTTGAGCACACAGATTCCCAAACTCCGACTTGAGCACACAGATTCCCAAACTACGACTTGAGCACACAGATTCCCAAACTCCGACTTGAGCACACAGATTCCCAAACTACGACTTGAGCGCACAGATTCCCAAACTCCGACTTGAGCGCACAGATTCCCAAACTACGACTTGAGCGCACAGATTCCCAAACTACGACTTGAGCACACAGATTCCCAAACTCCGGCTTGAGCGCACAGATTCCCAAACTACGACTTGAGCGCACAGATTCCCAAACTCCGACTTGAGCACACAGATTCCCAAACTCCGACTTGAGCACACAGATTCCCAAACTACGACTTGAGCACACAGATTCCCAAACTCCGACTTGAGCACACAGATTCCCAAACTCCGGCTTGAGCGCACAGATTCCCAAACTACGACTTGAGCACACAGATTCCCAAACTACGACTTGAGCACACAGATTCCCAAACTCCGGCTTGAGCGCACAGATTCCCAAACTCCGGCTTGAGCGCACAGATTCCCAAACTCCAGCTTGAGCACAGAAGAGGAACAAAAGTCCAGCAGCGTTAAAGTTCCTGAATTACATCAAACGGACTCCTGTGAGTTTTAATCCAGGTTCTGCTGTTCCTCCTCACACTCAGAGCTGGAGTCGTGTTTGTTTCATTCACATGTTTGAGGAACTCTTTATTATTTGTCTGTCTACATCTCCAAAGCTACAAAAGCTCTGCTCCACCTTGTGATGTCATGAAGTGGTAGTTTCTAAGGTAACAGCTCCTTTTACCTTTACTTCATTCAACATCAGCAACTCTAGTGAAGCTGTGTAGAGTTTAAAAACACAGTGGAGCACTTCCTGTATCACCACTTGATGACATCACAAAGTGGAAAAGATTCTGTTTGAGAGAAGTACTCATGCTAAATCTGCAGGGTTTGTGTGTTAAATGTGTGAATGAAACAAAACACAACTCCAGGTGTGTGTGTGATGAGGAAACTACATTAGAGCAGATGTTACTGTGATCTAAACAACTGCACACGTGTACTCACAAATCACCTGTGTACTCACAAATCACCTGTGTACTCACAAATCACCCGTGTACTCACAAATCACCCGTGTACTCACAAATCACCTGTGTACTCACAAATCACCTGTGTACTCACAAATCACCCGTGTAATCACAAATCACCCGTGTACTCACAAATCACCCGTGTACTCACAAATCACCCGTGTACTCACAAATCACCCGTGTACTCACAAATCACCCGTGTACTCACAAATCACCCGTGTACTCACAAATCACCCGTGTACTCACAAATCACCCGTGTACTCACAAATCACCCGTGTACTCACAAATCACCTGTGTACTCACAAATCACCTGTGTACTCACAAATCTCCTGTGTACTCACAAATCACCTGTGTACTCACAAATCACCGGTGTAATCACAAATCACCGGTGTACTCACAAATCACCCGTGTACTCACAAATCACCCGTGTACTCACAAATCACCCGTGTACTCACAAATCACCTGTGTACTCACAATTCACCTGTGTACTCACAAATCACCTGTGTACTCACAAATCACCCGTGTACTCACAAATCACCCGTGTACTCACAAATCACCTGTGTAATCACAAATCACCCGTGTACTCACAAATCACCCGTGTACTCACAAATCACCTGTGTACTCACAAATCACCTGTGTACTCACAAATCACCTGTGTACTCACAAATCACCCGTGTACTCACAAATCACCCGTGTACTCACAAATCACCCGTGTACTCACAAATCACCTGTGTACTCACAAATCACCCGTGTACTCACAAATCACCCGTGTACTCACAAATCACCTGTGTACTCACAAATCACCCGTGTACTCACAAATCACCCGTGTACTCACAATTCACCTGTGTACTCACAAATCACCCGTGTACTCACAATTCACCTGTGTACTCACAAATCACCCGTGTACTCACAAATCACCCGTGTACTCACAAATCACCCGTGTACTCACAATTCACCTGTGTACTCACAAATCACCTGTGTACTCACAAATCTCCTGTGTACTCACAAATCTCCTGTGTACTCACAAATCACCTGTGTACTCACAAAACACCTGTGTACTCACAAATCACCTGTGTACTCACAAATCACCCGTGTACTCACAAATCACCTGTGTACTCACAAATCACCCGTGTACTCACAAATCACCTGTGTACTCACAAATCACCTGTGTACTCACAAATCTCCTGTGTACTCACAAATCTCCTGTGTACTCACAAAGCACCATGTACTCACAAATCACCTGTGTACTCACAAATCACCTGTGTACTCACAAATCACCCGTGTACTCACAAATCACCCGTGTACTCACAAATCACCCGTGTACTCACAAATCACCCGTGTACTCACAAATCACCTGTGTACTCACAAATCACCTGTGTACTCACAAATCACCTGTGTAATCACAAATCACCTGTGTACTCACAAATCACCCGTGTACTCACAAATCACCCGTGTACTCACAAATCACCCGTGTACTCACAAATCACCCGTGTACTCACAAATCACCTGTGTACTCACAAATCACCCGTGTACTCACAAATCACCCGTGTACTCACAAATCACCTGTGTACTCACAAATCACCTGTGTACTCACAAATCACCCGTGTACTCACAATTCACCTGTGTACTCACAAATCACCTGTGTACTCACAAATCTCCTGTGTACTCACAAATCTCCTGTGTACTCACAAATCACCTGTGTACTCACAAAACACCTGTGTACTCACAAATCACCCGTGTACTCACAAATCACCCGTGTACTCACAAATCTCCTGTGTACTCACAAATCACCCGTGTACTCACAAATCACCTGTGTACTCACAAATCACCCGTGTACTCACAAATCACCCGTGTACTCACAATTCACCTGTGTACTCACAAATCACCTGTGTACTCACAAATCTCCTGTGTACTCACAAATCTCCTGTGTACTCACAATTCACCTGTGTACTCACAAATCACCCGTGTACTCACAATTCACCTGTGTACTCACAAATCACCCGTGTACTCACAAATCACCCGTGTACTCACAAATCACCCGCGTACTCACAATTCACCTGTGTACTCACAAATCACCTGTGTACTCACAAATCTCCTGTGTACTCACAAATCTCCTGTGTACTCACAAATCACCTGTGTACTCACAAAACACCTGTGTACTCACAAATCACCTGTGTACTCACAAATCACCCGTGTACTCACAAATCACCTGTGTACTCACAAATCACCCGTGTACTCACAAATCACCTGTGTACTCACAAATCACCTGTGTACTCACAAATCTCCTGTGTACTCACAAATCTCCTGTGTACTCACAAAGCACCATGTACTCACAAATCACCTGTGTACTCACAAATCACCTGTGTACTCACAAATCACCCGTGTACTCACAAATCACCTGTGTACTCACAAATCACCCGTGTACTCACAAATCACCCGTGTACTCACAAATCACCTGTGTACTCACAAATCACCTGTGTACTCACAAATCACCTGTGTACTCACAAATCTCCTGTGTACTCACAAATCTCCTGTGTACTCACAAATCACCTGTGTACTCACAAAACACCTGTGTACTCACAAATCACCTGTGTACTCACAAATCACCCGTGTACTCACAAATCACCTGTGTACTCACAAATCACCCGTGTACTCACAAATCACCTGTGTACTCACAAATCACCTGTGTACTCACAAATCTCCTGTGTACTCACAAATCTCCTGTGTACTCACAAAGCACCATGTACTCACAAATCACCTGTGTACTCACATATCACCTGTGTACTCACAAATCACCCGTGTACTCACAAATCACCTGTGTACTCACAAATCACCCGTGTACTCACAAATCACCCGTGTACTCACAAATCACCTGTGTACTCACAAATCACCTGTGTACTCACAAATCACCTGTGTAATCACAAATCACCTGTGTACTCACAAATCACCCGTGTACTCACAAATCACCCGTGTACTCACAAATCACCCGTGTACTCACAAATCACCCGTGTACTCACAAATCACCTGTGTACTCACAAATCACCCGTGTACTCACAAATCACCCGTGTACTCACAAATCACCTGTGTACTCACAAATCACCTGTGTACTCACAAATCACCCGTGTACTCACAATTCACCTGTGTACTCACAAATCACCTGTGTACTCACAAATCTCCTGTGTACTCACAAATCTCCTGTGTACTCACAAATCACCTGTGTACTCACAAAACACCTGTGTACTCACAAATCACCCGTGTACTCACAAATCACCCGTGTACTCACAAATCACCCGTGTACTCACAAATCACCCGTGTACTCACAAATCACCTGTGTACTCACAAATCACCCGTGTACTCACAAATCACCCGTGTACTCACAAATCTCCTGTGTACTCACAAATCACCCGTGTACTCACAAATCACCCGTGTACTCACAAATCACCCGTGTACTCACAAATCACCCGTGTACTCACAATTCACCTGTGTACTCACAAATCACCTGTGTACTCACAAATCTCCTGTGTACTCACAAATCTCCTGTGTACTCACAAATCACCTGTGTACTCACAAAACACCTGTGTACTCACAAATCACCTGTGTACTCACAAATCACCCGTGTACTCACAAATCACCTGTGTACTCACAAATCACCTGTGTACTCACAAATCACCCGTGTACTCACAATTCACCTGTGTACTCACAAATCTCCTGTGTACTCACAAATCTCCTGTGTACTCACAAATCTCCTGTGTACTCACAAATCTCCTGTGTACTCACAAATCACCTGTGTACTCACAAAACACCTGTGTACTCACAAATCACCTGTGTACTCACAAATCACCCGTGTACTCACAAATCACCCGTGTACTCACAAATCACCCGTGTACTCACAAATCACCCGTGTACTCACAAAACACCTGTGTACTCACAAATCACCTGTGTACTCACAAATCACCTGTGTACTCACAAATCCCCCATGTACTCACAAATCACCCGTGTACTCACAATTCACCTGTGTACTCACAAATCACCTGTGTACTCACAAATCTCCTGTGTACTCACAAATCTCCTGTGTACTCACAAATCACCTGTGTACTCACAAAACACCTGTGTACTCACAAATCACCTGTGTACTCACAAATCACCCGTGTACTCACAAATCTCCTGTGTACTCACAAATCACCTGTGTACTCACAAATCACCCGTGTACTCACAAATCACCTGTGTACTCACAAATCACCTGTGTACTCACAAATCTCCTGTGTACTCACAAATCACCTGTGTACTCTCAAATCACCTGTGTACTCACAAATCTCCTGTGTACTCACAAATCACCTGTGTACTCACAAATCACCCGTGTACTCACAAATCACCTGTGTACTCACAAATCACCTGTGTACTCACAATTCTCCTGTGTACTCACAAATCACCTGTGTACTCACAAATCTCCTGTGTACTCTCAAATCACCCGTGTACTCTCAAATCTCCTGTGTACTCACAAATCTCCTGTGTACTCACAAATCTCCTGTGTACTCACAAAGCACCGTGTACTCACAAATCACCGTGTACTCACAAAGCGCCCGTGTACTCACAAATCACCGTGTACTCACAAAGCGCCCGTGTACTCACAAAGCACCGTGTACTCACAAAGCACCGTGTACTCACAAATCACCGTGTACTCACAAAGCACCCGTGTACTCACAAAGCACCGTGTACTCACAAAGCACCGTGTACTCACAAAGCGCCCGTGTACCCCGGCGTGCACAGGCACTCGCCGGTCTCGTGGTCGCAGGTGGCTCCATTCAGGCACTGGCAGATGAGCTGGCAGCCTTTCCCGTAGTACCCGTGCTCACACTGCTCCTCACAGCGCCACCCCTGGTAGCCGTCGGTGCACGTGCAGGCTCCGGTGATGGGGTTACAGCGCCCCCTGTTGTGACACTGGCAGCGGTTGGTGCAGTGGGGCCCCCAGAAATCCGCCTCACATCCTGTGGGTCACAGACATGAGGTCACAAACAAATGGGACTTACCCTTGAAAACATCTGAAATCATTTGTCAGGTGACAGGAGCAGACGGATCATTAAGAGTGCCGCCCACACACAAATGAATCCTGCACAAACATTATTCACCCGAGGCTGAAGCGTGGAACTCGCCACACCTCAGGATCACTGTGGAACTAAGGGCACGTTTACACTGAGCCGGAGTTAGGACAAAACACTCAGAGTCTCAAACACCACCGTGAAACCAGAGAAAGAGAATCCAACTCCAGTGAGCAACAAGAAAAAACACTTTACTCACTTTGGTCACAGTTTTCTATAAAGTGTCAGTGTTATCTCAAAGAAGAGGTTCTCAAACTGTGGGCGAGAGTCCAAAAAAGGGGTGCAGAGTGTTTCAGTGCAGTACAGTCTGCGTGGCTTATTTAATTAACTTTAATCAGATAAAATGGAGATACATTTAGAAGAAAAAAAGCTGAACTTAATGGTTTTGTTTGATAAATACACACCCACCATATCCAAACTGGGACAAAACCAGGACTAGAAGAGGACTAAACCAAGTCTACATCTGAGCTAAACAGGGACCAAACCAGAACCAAACCAAGACCCACTTTAGTTTAAACACAGATGTCAATGAACAAAAATGAAAACGTTCTTGAGTAGAAGTGGCAATGGCCCCTGAACGGCCCCTGAACGGCCCCTGAACACGAGGCCGGGGACACACTGCCAACACAAGCATAAAACCTGCACTTTTTTTTAGAATATATTAAAAGAGAATGAGGACAACCACATATGGAGCAGTGGCTCCTGCGCCTGGTGTGAATCCCGGTCAGAAGAGCACACGGAGCATCTATACATATGTGTATTTGTGCGTTTCCCATCAGCAGTGTGTCCCTGGGGCAGTTCTGTGTCGTCTGCAGAAGCACAGAGTCAGAAAGACCGTTCATTAGTGCTTTGAAATTTCCTGGTGTTTTCTGTGATCAGCCTGTGCAGACGTCCTGCTGGAGCCGCAGACGTCCTGCCGGAGCCGCAGACGTCCTGCCGGAGCCGCAGACGTCCTGCCGGAGCCGCAGACGTCCTGCCGGAGCCGCAGACGTCCTGCCGGAGCCGCAGACGTCCTGCCGGAGCCGCAGACGTCCTGCCGGAGCCGCAGACGTCCTGTTGGAGCCGCAGACGTTCTTCTGGAGCCGCAGACGTCCTGTTGGAGCCGCAGACGTCCTGCTGGAGCCGCAGACGTCCTGCCGGAGCCGCAGACGTCCTGTTGGAGCCGCAGACGTCCTGTTGGAGCCGCAGACGTCCTGTTGGAGCCGCAGACATCCTGCTGGAGCCGCAGACGTCCTGCTGGAGCCGCAGACGTCCTGTTGGAGCCGCAGACGTCCTGTTGGAGCCGCAGACATCCTGCTGGAGCCGCAGACGTCCTGTTGGAGCCGCAGACGTTCTTCTGGAGCCGCAGACGTCCTGCTGGAGCCGCAGACGTCCTGCTGGAGCCGCAGACGTCCTGTTGGAGCCGCAGACGTCCTGTTGGAGCCGCAGACATCCTGCTGGAGCCGCAGACGTCCTGTTGGAGCCGCAGACGTTCTTCTGGAGCCGCAGACGTCCTGCGGGAGCTGCGGATGTCATATTGGAGCTGCAGATGTTCTGGAGCTGCAGATGTTCTGGAGCTGCAGATGTTCTGCTGTAGTGGCGGTCTCCTCATGTTGTTGCCTGGCTGTGGTTTTGTGGGTTACGCTCGTAAACTCGGACAGGTGTGTTTAGGGCTGAGGGACTCGGCACAGAAAACGCTTCTTCTTCATAAAACATTTTCTCAACAGATTCTGACATTTCTCCCACAGTATTTTAGACTTATTAAAGTATCTCTGGTGTCGCCGTGACAAACCTCACCTGACCTCCGAGAAAATCAAACTCCTCGCACGTCTCTGCACACAGTGGAGGTCAAAGGTCACACAAACATGACAGACAAAGAGACAAAGAGAGTGCATGAACGAGCAGAGAGAACATGGAGCGAAGAGATGTGTTCAGCTCCGACTGCACACACACACACATACACACACTCACACAGAAACACACACACACACGTACACACACTCACACAGAAACACACACACACATACACACACTCACACAGAAACACACACACACACGTACACACACTCACACAGAAACACACACACACGTACACACAGTCACACAGAAACACACGTACACAGAAACACACACACACACGTACACACACTCACACAGAAACACACACACACATACACACAGTCACACAGAAACACACGTACACAGAAACACACACACACACATGTACACACACTCACAGAAACACACATACACACAGAAACACACACACACGTACACACACTCACACATACACACACTCACACAGAAACACACGTACACAGAAACACACACACACACATGTACACACACTCATACATACACACACTCACACAGAAACACACACACACATACACACACTCACACAGAAACACACATACACAGAAACACACACACACACATACACACACTCACACAGAAACACACACACACATACACACACTCACACAGAAACACACACACACATACACACACTCACACAGAAACACACGTACACAGAAACACACACACACACATGTACACACACTCACACAGAAACACACACACACATACACACACTCACAGAAACACACACTCACACAGAAACACACACACATACACACGGTCACACAGAAACACACATACATGCACACATGTACACACACGCATACACACACGTACACACACAGAAACACACACACACTCACACAGAAACACACATACACACACTCACACAGAAACACACACACACGTACACACAGTCACACAGAGACACACGTACACAAAAACACACACACACATGTACACACACTCACAGAAACACACATACACACAGAAACACACACACACGTACACACACTCACACATACACACACTCACACAGAAACACACGTACACAGAAACACACACACACACATGTACACACACTCACACATACACACACTCACACAGAAACACACACACACATACACACACTCACACATACACATGTACACACACTCACACCTACACACACTCACACATACACACACTCACACAGAAACACACACACACATACACACACTCACACAGAAACACACACACACATACACACACTCACAGAAACACACACTCACACAGAAACACACACACATACACACGGTCACACAGAAACACACATACATGCACACATGTACACACACACATACACACACGTACACACACACAGAAACACACACACACATACACACACTCACACAGAAACACACATACACACACTCACACAGAAACACACACACACATACACAGTCACACAGAAACACACACACACATACACACACTCACACAGAAACACACAAACACACGTACACATACTCACACAGAAACACACACACACATACACACACGTACACACAAACACACACACTCACACACAAACACACAGACACACTCACACACAAACACACACACACATACACGCACTCACACAGAAACACACTCACACACACACACTCACACACACTCACACAGAATCACACATACACACAAACACACACACACTCACATACACACACGTACACACACTCACACAGAATCACACACACACTCCCACAGAATCACACATACACACAAACACACACACACTCACATACACACACATACACGCTCACACACACACACACAGAAGAGCAGAAGGACACAGGAGGAGGGATGAAGTCTCGTCACACTGTCTCCACTCAGATTATTTCACACTGTCCTCGTTCAAACCTACAAACTTTACTCTCGTGACTCTAGAACCACCAAAACACCTTCAGCACTGATGTGTGGGTGTTCTACTTGCATGTGTATGGCAGAATGTTCAGCAGTTACCATGGAGACACAATGCACACATTAGCAAACACAAACAAAGAAGAAATTCAAGAAAAAATCCCAAAGTGATGGAGACATGTTCCTGTTCCTGTGGTCAGAGCTGCTGATGGAGACATGTTCCTGTGGTCAGAGCTGCTGATGGAGACATGTTCCTGTGGTCAGAGCGTTCATGGTTCTGATCAGGAGTTTGATTTGACACTAAAGCTGCATTCTCCTGTTCACAGGACTCGGGGAAAACCGACCTCCACCTCGAGAAAGAGCGATGGAACGGCCGATTAAAAGTGGGTGTTCGGAAACACAAACTGGGGCTGGTTCGGTGCAGACGGAGTCGGTGGGATTTACGTCACAGCAGAAATGTCGGCCTCACAGTAAACGGGCGAATCGTCTTTTGGTCATTTTGATGTGTTCAGTTGTGTCTGTGCAGAGAAAGTGTCTCACGGTTCCGCGGGTGGACTTCTTTAGATTCGGGTGTGGTTCTAGTGAGTTCTATGGAGCTTGTCCTAAATGTGGTTCTACAGACTGAATCTGGACTTCATGAGCAACAAAATAAACAGTAAATTTTCTCTTTCTGACTGTTGAAATGGAACGAATTTACAACGAATGTCGGGAGACTCGGATTTATCCACTGCCCACGTTCAGGAGAATGTGGCATAAAAGACGAGACAGCAGAGGTCAGATCACCTGCTGGAGGTCATTATGGTCAGATTATGTTCAAATAAAACTCAGATTAAAGTCTAGCAAAGCCTCAGACAGAGCAGTGCCTACAGTTAGCGTCACACATCCCCAGAGAATCATGTGAAAAGTGCTGCATGTATGTGTATCTCATCATTTCTACATCCTTCATTAAACCTTTACTGTTTATTGTGGGAGGGGATTAAATTCAGTTCAAGCGCTCAGTAACTTTTCTCCTTTGTCATAAAGTTCCACACTGTGGCATTAAACTCTGGAGCACTTATTTCATCACGGGCACTTTTGGTCAGAAATGCTTGATTAAAAATATGTATTTTTCGCCTGTCTCCACAGATCTGACCGTTCATCTGACAGAGATGCACAGGTTTAATGCCATCCTGTGTATGTGTGTCTCCATAGCAACGAGCAGGTGCTGGACACTTTCTCAAAAATGTTACACAATGCATCTTTATAATGAGACTGTGGAGCCTCTGCTGGAGCCTGGTCACTTCCTTCTCTCAGTCGTGTATTTCCACGTTCTCTCGCTCTTATTTCTTCATTATTGGATTTGTTTCAAGTTTCTGAAACATTTCCAGAGAAAATTATGAAGATTTGAATCAAAATCTTTCTTCAAAACACAGAGCGTTTTATCGGAGGAATGATCTGATTTAGTGGAGCTGTTAACGACTAAAATAGTTGTTTTTTATGGTACAACATGAAACTTTTCCAGAGACTTTTCCAGATTCCTAACGCACCCAGGACCAAGATCTGTAGATATGGAACTAAGTCTAATGCAGCACTGGAGCTGAGAACTGCACATGGCACAAAACGAAGCATGAAAAATACTGCAGAATCCTTCTGATCCTCTAACTTAGTTATCAATTTTGTAATCTTGAACTATTTTTTCTAAACTCCAAAGCCTTAAGGAGGTCATGTGACCGTGACCCTGTGGTTGAATCAAAGTTAATAAAATATTTTATCTTTCAACGCTCTATTTATTGTTTTTTTTTTATAACAAAACCATTTATCGATCTCTAAAGATCTGTCAGGTCCATATAATATTCCATAATGATTCAATGCTGCTGGAGCGAGGCCCAAACACTGATCAGACGGTTACGTATAAAATACAATATGTAAATTCATTTTCAAAAGATGCTGAATGTGGCGGTTCCTTCTGAATATGAGGAACGAGGTACATGACATTCATCTGTGCTAATAAAATAAAAATAAAAATACATTAAAAAAAAACACATTTGCACCTTTAAGTACCTGTTCATGCCATTTCTAGGAAGTACATTTAATGACCTTGTGGTACTAAAATGACTTCATTTCACTTTCATTGGCCACAGTGAAGCTCATTATGTGTATTGTCCAGATGAACTACCTGTTACAACCTTAAACTAAAACTTTTTCTTTCTTTTTTTTTGTTTTTTTTTTGCTTGGAAAACTTAAATTCGAGTCCATTGTCCAGACCCTGAAGCTCACTGTCTGCATTGTCCACATGTATTTGGTCTCATCTTAAATGCCTTTTTAATCCCTGTTGGTGTGTTTGCCATACTGCCCGTGGCCTTCGAACTGTGCTCTGAACTCATATTTTTCTTTCCAATACTGTGGAGATTATTCTAAATCAGACATAAGATAGTTTTATATTATCACATGAGATTCAATTCAACTATAAAATCTAAACTATTTTACATATTTTTAGTTGGAATATTACTTTAAAAATACTTAAAGGTACATTGGACTTTTCTGGTGGAGCTGCTGCTCAAATGCATCGTCATGGAGACTAAACCAGACTACGTTACAGGGCAGATCTGTGGAGAGGTGACCCAGTTTGAGTTATAAAATCACCTGTAAGTGAAGAAGTGTAAAGTAGAGCTGTTTAATGCCATAGTGTGGAACATTCCAGGAGGAGCAATGACATGTAACATAGAAACAAGCAGGTGGTGGACTCCTGACCAAACTGCACCTTTAAGCTGCACTGTCCAGTTGTAGTACAGTATTAAATATGTTATTTTAATCTCTATTTCTAGCTCTTCACCGTATCTGTCCATCGTTCCCCACAGACTGAAGCCTTCTGACGGTATAAAGAACTAATCTAAACTTCCTGCTTATCTCCCAGTGCCGCACATTTGATTGTAAGAGTCCTGGATTCCTCATATCTGCAGAAGTGGAAGCATTCGTCATAATGATCATTTAAAGCAGTCATTTAGCTCACAGCCTCGTTTCCATGTTAGACATTTTGTGACATGGACTCGGCTCCAGGGTCGACTTAGGCTTGGTTCCAAATCCACAAATGTTGGTTCTAGAGATGTTAATAATCTGGCAAAATTTAATCCTTGTACAATCAAAGTGAACAATTGAGCACTTTTTCAGTCCTTAACAGCTCCACTAATTAAAAATAAGGGAATCGTTCACAACATCTCGAAACACTTCTGCGTGAACTCACTGTCTGTGCAGTGAGAATGTGTGTTCACACTTTTACACTTCTTTTTACATTTCTGAGATTTCAAATGAACGAAGATAACGGGGCTCCACAGTGATGCCGTTCTCTGGTTCACAAAGGACATGTGACATGATTTTTTCCCACAGACAAATTTCAAACATTAAGAGTTCAAAATCATCACGGAGGCTAACAGCTATGTGCTAACAGCTACCTGCTAACAACTATGTGCTAACAGCTAAGTGCTAACAGCTATGTGCTAACAGCTATGTGCTAACAGCTACGTGCTAACAGCTACCTGCTTACAGCTATGTGCTAACAGCTATGTGCTAACAGCTATGTGCTAACAGCTATGTGCTAACAGCTACCTGCTAACAGCTACGTGCTAACAGCTACGTGCTAGCTATTATCTATGAGAAGATTTTGTCCAAAAAGCACATTTAAAACACAAGTGTTGCATTTCTTGAATAATTTGTGTTAAATCTTTGTCTCGTGTGAGGGGCTCTGCATCAAAAGACTGACAGGAAAAATGTGAATGTCAAATTTGGAGCGAGTGTATATATGAACGTTTATGAGAGTATATGAGATTATGATGTATATGACAGTATATGAACATATGGGAGTATTATGAACGTATATGAGTATAATGAACATATATGAGAGTATAATGAACATATATGAGAGTATAATGAACATATATGAGTATTATGAACATATATGAGAGTATTATGAACATATATGAGAGTATAATGAACATATATGAGTATTATGAACATATGAGTATTATGAACATATATGAGAGTATAATGAACATATATGAGAGTATAATGAACATATATGAGTATTATGAACATATATGAGAGTATTATGAACATATATGAGTATAATGAACATATATGAGTATTATGAACATATGAGTATTATGAACATATATGAGAGTATAATGAACATATATGAGAGTATAATGAACATATATGAGTATTATGAACATATGAGAGTATTATGAACATATATGAGAGTATAATGAACATATATGAGTATTATGAACATATATGAGAGTATAGTGAACATATATGAGAGTATAATGAACATATATGAGTATTATGAACATATATGAGAGTATTATGAACATATGAGTATTATGAACATATATGAGAGTATAATGAACATATATGAATATTATGAACATATGAGTATTATGAACATATATGAGTATTATGAACATATATGAGAGTATAATGAACATATATGAGAGTATAATGAACATATATGAGTATTATGAACATATATGAGTATTATGAACATATATGAGAGTATAATGAACATATATGAGAGTATAATGAACATATATGAGTATTATGAACATATGAGAGTATTATGAACATATATGAGAGTATAATGAACATATATGAGAGTATAATGAACATATATGAGTATTATGAACATATATGAGAGTATTATGAACATATGAGTATTATGAACATATATGAGTATAATAAACATATATGAGTATTATGAACATATATGAGTATTATGAACATATATGAGAGTATTATGAACATATATGAGTATAATGAACATATATGAGAGTATAATGAACATATATGAGTATTATGAACATATATGAGTATTATGAACATATATGAGTATTATGAACATATATGAGAGTATAATGAACATATATGAGAGTATAATGAACATATATGAGAGTATAATGAACATATATGAGTATTATGAACATATGAGAGTATTATGAACATATATGAGAGTATAATGAACATATATGAGAGTATAATGAACATATATGAGTATTATGAACATATATGAGAGTATTATGAACATATGAGTATTATGAACATATATGAGTATAATGAACATATATGAGTATTATGAACATATATGAGTATTATGAACATATATGAGAGTATAATGAACATATATGAGTATTATGAACATATATGAGAGTATTATGAACATATGAGTATTATGAACATATATGAGTATAATGAACATATATGAGTATTATGAACATATATGAGTATTATGAACATATATGAGAGTATAATGAACATATATGAGTATTATGAACATATATGAGTATTATGAACATATATGAGAGTATTATGAACATATATGAGAGTATTATGAACATATATGAGTATAATGAACATATATGAGTATTATGAACATATATGAGTATTATGAACATGTATGAGTATTATGAACATATATGAGAGTATTTTAACATATATATGAGTATTATGAACGTAAATGAGAGTATTATTAATGTATATGAGAATATATGAACATATATGAGAGTATATGAACATATATGAGAATATATGAACATATATGAGAGTATATGAACATATATTAGAGTATATGAACGTATGAGAGTATATGAACATATATGAGTATAATGAACATATATGAGTATTATGAACATATATGAGTATTATGAACATATATGAGAGTATTATGAACATATATGAGTATAATGAACATATATGAGTATTATGAACATATATGAGTATTATGAACATATATGAGTATTATGAACATATATGAGAGTATAATGAACATATATGAGAGTATAATGAACATATATGAGTATTATGAACATATGAGAGTATTATGAACATATATGAGAGTATAATGAACATATATGAGAGTATAATGAACATATATGAGTATTATGAACATATATGAGAGTATTATGAACATATGAGTATTATGAACATATATGAGTATAATGAACATATATGAGTATTATGAACATATATGAGTATTATGAACATATATGAGAGTATTATGAACATATGAGTATAATGAACATATATGAGTATTATGAACATATATGAGTATTATGAACATATATGAGTATTATGAACATATATGAGAGTATTATGAACATATATGAGTATTATGAACATATATGAGTATTATGAACATATATGAGAGTATAATGAACATATATGAGTATTATGAACATATATGAGTATTATGAACATATATGAGTATTATGAACATGTATGAGTATTATGAACATATATGAGTATTATGAACATATATGAGAGTATAATGAACATATGAGTATAATGAACATATATGAGTATTATGAACATATATGAGTATTATGAACATATATGAGTATTATGAACATGTATGAGTATTATGAACATATATGAGAGTATAATGAACATATATGAGTATTATGAACATGTATGAGTATTATGTACATATATGAGTATTATGAACATATATGAGTATTATGAACATATATGAGAGTATAATGAACATATATGAGTATTATGAACATATATGAGAGTATTATGAACATATGAGTATTATGAACATATATGAGTATAATGAACATATATGAGTATTATGAACATATATGAGTATTATGAACATATATGAGAGTATAATGAACATATATGAGTATTATGAACATATATGAGTATTATGAACATATATGAGTATTATGAACATATATGAGAGTATTATGAACATATATGAGTATAATGAACATATATGAGTATTATGAACATATATGAGTATTATGAACATATATGAGTATTATGAACATATATGAGAGTATAATGAACATATATGAGTATTATGAACATATATGAGTATTATGAACATATATGAGTATTATGAACATGTATGAGTATTATGAACATATATGAGTATTATGAACATATATGAGAGTATAATGAACATATGAGTATTATGAACATATATGAGTATTATGAACATATATGAGAGTATAATGAACATATATGAGTATTATGAACATGTATGAGTATTATGTACATATATGAGTATTATGAACATATATGAGAGTATTATGAACATATATGAGTATTATGAACATATATGAGTATTATGAACATATATGAGAGTATAATGAACATATATGAGTATTATGAACATATATGAGTATTATGAACATATATGAGTATTATGAACATGTATGAGTATTATGAACATATATGAGTATTATGAACATATATGAGAGTATAATGAACATATGAGTATTATGAACATATATGAGTATTATGAACATATATGAGAGTATAATGAACATATATGAGTATTATGAACATATATGAGTATTATGAACATATATGAGTATTATGAACATGTATGAGTATTATGAACATATATGAGAGTATAATGAACATATATGAGTATTATGAACATGTATGCGTATTATGTACATATATGAGTATTATGAACATATATGAGTATTATGAACATATATGAGAGTATTATGAACATATGAGTATTATGAACATATATGAGTATAATGAACATATATGAGTATTATGAACATATATGAGTATTATGAACATATATGAGAGTATAATGAACATATATGAGTATTATGAACATATATGAGTATTATGAACATATATGAGTATTATGAACATATATGAGAGTATTATGAACATATATGAGTATAATGAACATATATGAGTATTATGAACATATATGAGTATTATGAACATATATGAGTATTATGAACATATATGAGAGTATAATGAACATATATGAGTATTATGAACATATATGAGTATTATGAACATATATGAGTATTATGAACATGTATGAGTATTATGAACATATATGAGTATTATGAACATATATGAGAGTATAATGAACATATGAGTATTATGAACATATATGAGTATTATGAACATATATGAGAGTATAATGAACATATATGAGTATTATGAACATGTATGAGTATTATGTACATATATGAGTATTATGAACATATATGAGTATTATGAACAAATATGACTATTATGAACATATGAGTATTATGAACATATATGAGTATTATGAACGTATATGAGAGTATATGAACATATATGATAGTATTATGAACATATATGAGAGTATTTTAACATATATATGAGTATTATGAACGTAAATGAGAGTATTATTAATGTATATGAGAATATATGAACATATATGAGTATATGAACATATATGAGAATATATGAACATATATGAGAGTATATGAACATATATTAGAGTATATGAACGTATGAGAGTATATGAACATATATGAGAGTATATGAACATATGAGCGTATATGAACATATATGAGAGTATATGAACATATATGAGAGTATATGAATGTATATGAGAGTATATAAACATATATGAGAGTATATGAACATATATGAGAGTATATGATTGTATATGAGAGTATATGAACGTATATGAGAGTATATGAACGTATGAGAGTATATGAACATATATGAGAGTATATGAACATATGAGCGTATATGAACATATATGAGAGTATATGAATGTATATGAGAGTATATGAACGTATATGAGAATATATGAACATATATGAGAATATATGAACATATATGAGAGTATTAACATATTTGAGAGTATTATGAATATATATGAATATATATGAGAGTATTATTAATGTATATGAGAGTATATGAACATATATGAACATATATGAGAGTATTATGAACGTATATGAGAGTATATGAACATATATGAATATATATGAGAGTGTTATGAATGTATATGAAAGCAGTGTTGGATGTGATGTAACTACTTGTACTACAGTAACTACTTTTTTCAGGTAAAAATAGTGTAACTGAAAACTGAAAGGTAGTTCCTTTGTCAGTTCAGCGTAGCATTACTTCTGTGTCCGTGGGCCCGGGAGAGGCCCTCGAGGGTTACTTCTGTGTGCGCGGGCCCGGGAGAGGCCCTCGAGTGTTACTTCTGTGTCCGTGGGCCCGGGAGAGGCCCTCGAGGGTTACTTCTGGGTCCAGGAGAGGCCCTCGAGCGTTACTTCTGTGTCCGTGGGCCCGGGAGAGGCCCTCGAGCGTTACTTCTGTGTGCGCGGGCCCGGGAGAGGCCCTCGAGGGTTACTTCTGTGTCCGTGGGCCCGGGAGAGGCCCTCGAGGGTTACTTCTGTGTGCGCGGGCCCGGGAGAGGCCCTCGAGGGTTACTTCTGTGTGCGTGGGCCCGGGAGAGGCCCTCGAGGGTTACTTCTGTGTGCGTGGGCCCGGGAGAGGCCCTCGAGGGTTACTTCTGTGTCCGTGGGCCCGGGAGAGGCCCTCGAGTGTTACTTCTGTGTCCGTGGGCCCAGGAGAGGCCCTCAAGGGTTACTTCTGGGTCCAGGAGAGGCCCTCGAGCGTTACTTCTGTGTCCGTGGGCCCGAGAGAGGCCCTCGAGGGTTACTTCTGGGTCCAGGAGAGGCCCTCGAGCGTTACTTCTGTGTCCGTGGGCCCGGGAGAGGCCCTCGAGGGTTACTTCTGTGTCCGTGGGCCCGGGAGAGGCCCTCGAGCGTTACTTCTGTGTCCGTGGGCCCGGGAGAGGCCCTCGAGGGTTACTTCTGTGTCCGTGGGCCCGGGAGAGGCCCTCGAGTGTTACTTCTGTGTCCGTGGGCCCGGGAGAGGCCCTCAAGGGTTACTTCTGGGTCCAGGAGAGGCCCTCGAGCGTTACTTCTGTGTCCGTGGGCCCGAGAGAGGCCCTCGAGGGTTACTTCTGGGTCCAGGAGAGGCCCTCGAGCGTTACTTCTGTGTCCGTGGGCCCGGGAGAGGCCCTCGAGGGTTACTTCTGTGTCCGTGGGCCCGGGAGAGGCCCTCGAGCGTTACTTCTGTGTCCGTGGGCCCGGGAGAGGCCCTCGAGGGTTACTTCTGTGTCCGTGGGCCCGGGAGAGGCCCTCGAGGGTTACTTCTGGGTCCAGGAGAGGCCCTCGAGCGTTACTTCTGTGTTCGTGGGCCCAGGAGAGGCCCTCAAGGGTTACTTCTGGGTCCAGGAGAGGCCCTCGAGCGTTACTTCTGTGTTCGTGGGCCCAGGAGAGGCCCTCAAGGGTTACTTCTGGGTCCAGGAGAGGCCCTCGAGGGTTACTTCTGGGTCCAGGAGAGGCCCTCGAGGGGATCCGCCTTCACCGAGTGGCCGTCCGTCACCCATCGAGTTGAATCCCTCGGGCAGACGGCACGGACCCATTTACCTCTGAACGGTTTCACGTCCTCTTGAACTCTCTCTTCAAAGTTTTTTTTTTTTGTTTGTTTTTTTATAGCACTTTTCAGGACACTCAAAGACACTTTACAGCATTATTCATTCACTCCAGACCCGGTGGTGTAAACTACTGTTGTAGCCACAGCTGCCCTGGGGCAGACTGACAGAAGCGAGGCTCCAATCTGCACCATCGGCCCCTCCGACCACCACCAACACTCACACACACACCACTTTCATACTAGGCAATGTGGGTGAAGTGCCTTGCCTAAGGACACTACGACAGTTTTTGCCACTGGCCCCACTGTGGCTCCTGGAATTCCCAGTGGTCTCTTATCCAAGTACTAACCAGGCCCTGCTGAGCTTCTGAGATCTGACGGGTTCAGGCTTTGACGAGCCGGTATGGCTACGAAAAAGTTCTTTTACAGTTTCCCTCATGGTCCTTGTTGACTCTCAGCCTGGTGCTGTTTTTAGCCTCACATGGAGTTCACCACCAAAAAGAACTGAGGAACACAAAAGGTACTTTCCACAGACGGGAGCTAAGCACTTTTTAATGAAGTAACGAGCAAACGCTACTATTTTAAAGCAACTTCCCCAACACTGTATGAGGGTATACGAGTGTTTATGAGAGTATATATATGCACAGAGTATAGAGTATAAACAGAGTACAGAGTATATACAGAGTATATACAGAGAGTATAGAGTATATACAAAGTATAAACAGAGTACATACAGAGACTATAGCATATATAGAGGGTATAGAGTATGTACAGAGAGTATATAGTATATACAGAATATATACAATGTATATGCAATGTATATCTATGTTTAGAATATAAACAGAGAGTATACAGTACATACAGAGTATATACAGAGTATACAAAATGTAGAGTAAATACAGAGAATTTAGAGCATATACAGAGTTCATACAGAGGATAGAGTATATACACAGTATATAGTATATCAACAGAGAGCATAGATTATATAAAGTATAGAGTATATATAGAGTAAGCACAGAGTTCACAGTATATTTGCAGTATATAGTATATAAACAGAGCATTTAAAGTATATACAGAGTATATACAGAGAGTTTAGAGTATATATACAAAGTATATAGTATATAAACAGAGAGTTTTAAGTATATATAGTATATACAAAGAGTATAGAGTATACACAGTATAGAGTATATAAAGAGAGTATAGAGTATATACACAGTATATATAGTGTGTAGTATAAAAACAGTGTATAGAATATATACAGAGTAAAGAGTATATAAACAGAGTGTAGAGTATATAAACAGAGTATAGAGTATATAAAGAGAGTATAGAGTATATAAACAGAGTATAGAGTATATAAACAGAGTATAGAGTATATAAAGAGAGTAGAGAGTATATAAACAGAGTATAGAGTATATAAACAGAGTATAGAGTATATAAACAGAGTATAGAGTATATAAAGAGAGTATAGAGTATATAAAGAGAGTAGAGAGTATATAAAGAGAGTATAGAGTATATACAGAGTATATAGTGTATGATATATAGAGTATAGAGCCTGTAGCGTCGGTCTCTTTGTGATTCTGTGTCTGAGATGCAGATTTCTGATACAAGAACATCACGATTCGTTAATTTCACACGTTTCCTCTGACACACACCAGGATCACACACTGCTCTGAGATCACAGGGTGTGTGTGTGTGTGTATCCAGTGTGTGTGTGTGTGTGTGTGTGTGTGTGTGTGTGTGTGGAGTTCAGTTTGTGTGTGTGGAGTTCAGTTTGTGTGTGTGTAGTTCAGTTTGTGTGTGGAGTTCAGTTTGTGTGTGTGGAGTTCAGTTTGTGTGTGTGGAGTTCAGTTTGTGTGTGTGGAGTTCAGTTTGTGTGTGTGGAGTTCAGTTTGTGTGTGTGGAGTTCAGTTTGTGTGCGTGGAGTTCAGTTTGTGTGTGTGTGTGTGTGTGGAGTTCAGTTTGTGTGTGGAGTTCAGTTTGTGTGTGGAGTTCAGTGTGTGTGTGTGGAGTTCAGTTTGTGTGTGTGGAGTTCAGTTTGTGTGTGTGGGGTTCAGTTTGTGTGTGTGGAGTTCAGTTTGTGTGTGTGGAGTTCAGTTTGTGTGTGTGGAGTTCAGTTTGTGTGTGTGGAGTTCAGTTTGTGTGTGTGGAGTTCAGTTTGTGTGTGGAGTTCAGTTTGTGTGTGTGGAGTTCAGTTTGTGTGTGTGGAGTTCAGTTTGTGTGTGTGGACTTCAGTTTGTGTGTGTGTGTGTGTGTGGAGTTCAGTTTGTGTGTGTGGAGTTCAGTTTGTGTGTGTGGAGTTCAGTTTGTGTGTGTGGGGTTCAGTTTGTGTGTGGAGTTCAGTTTGTGTGCGTGGAGTTCAGTTTGTGTGTGTGGAGTTCAGTTTGTGTGTGTGTGTGTGTGGAGTTCAGTTTGTGTGTGTGGAGTTCAGTTTGTGTGTGTGGAGTTCAGTTTGTGTGTGTGGAGTTCAGTTTGTGTGTGTGGGGTTCAGTTTGTGTGTGGAGTTCAGTTTGTGTGTGTGGAGTTCAGTTTGTGTGTGTGGAGTTCAGTTTGTGTGTGTGGAGTTCAGTTTGTGTGTGTGTGTGGAGTTCAGTTTGTGTGTGTGTGTGGAGTTCAGTTTGTGTGTGTGGAGTTCAGTTTGTGTGTGTGGAGTTCAGTTTGTGTGCGTGGAGTTCAGTTTGTGTGTGTGGAGTTCAGTTTGTGTGCGTGGAGTTCAGTTTGTGTGTGTGGAGTTCAGTTTGTGTGTGTGGAGTTCAGTTTGTGTGTGTGGAGTTCAGTTTGTGTGTGTGGAGTTCAGTTTGTGTGTGTGGAGTTCAGTTTGTGTGTGTGGAGTTCAGTTTGCGTGTGTGGAGTTCAGTTTGTGTGTGTGGAGTTCAGTTTGTGTGTGTGGAGTTCAGTTTGTGTGTGTGGAGTTCAGTTTGTGTGTGTGTGTGGAGTTCAGTTTGTGTGCGTGGAGTTCAGTTTGTGTGTGTGGAGTTCAGTTTGTGTGTGTGGAGTTCAGTTTGTGTGTGTGGAGTTCAGTTTGTGTGTGTGGAGTTCAGTTTGTGTGTGTGGAGTTCAGTTTGTGTGTGTGTGTGGAGTTCAGTTTGTGTGTGTGGAGTTCAGTTTGTGTGTGTGGAGTTCAGTTTGTGTGTGTGGAGTTCAGTTTGTGTGTGTGGGGTTCAGTTTGTGTGTGTGTGGTTCAGTTTGTGTGTGTGGGGTTCAGTTTGTGTGTGTGGAGTTCAGTTTGTGTGTGTGGGGTTCAGTTTGTGTGTGTGGGGTTCAGTTTGTGTGTGTGGGGTTCAGTTTGTGTGTGTGGGGTTCAGTTTGTGTGTGGCGTTCAGTTTGTGTGTGTGGGGTTCAGTTTGTGTGTGTGGGGTTCAGTTTGTGTGTGTGGGGTTCAGTTTGTGTGTGTGGGGTTCAGTTTGTGTGTGTGGGGTTCAGTTTGTGTGTGTGGGGTTCAGTTTGTGTGTGTGGGGTTCAGTTTGTGTGTGTGGAGTTCAGTTTGTGTGTGTGGGGTTCAGTTTGTGTGTGTGGAGTTCAGTTTGTGTGTGTGGAGTTCAGTTTGTGTGTGTGGGGTTCAGTTTGTGTGTGTGGGGTTCAGTTTGTGTGTGTGGGGTTCAGTTTGTGTGTGTGGGGTTCAGTTTGTGTGTGTGGAGTTCAGTTTGTGTGCGTGGGGTTCAGTTTGTGTGTGTGGAGTTCAGTTTGTGTGTGTGGGGTTCAGTTTGTGTGTGTGGGGTTCAGTTTGTGTGTGTGGGGTTCAGTTTGTGTGTGTGGGGTTCAGTTTGTGTGTGTGGGGTTCAGTTTGTGTGTGTGGGGTTCAGTTTGTGTGTGTGGGGTTCAGTTTGTGTGTGTGGAGTTCAGTTTGTGTGTGTGGGGTTCAGTTTGTGTGTGTGGAGTTCAGTTTGTGTGTGTGGAGTTCAGTTTGTGTGTGTGGGGTTCAGTTTGTGTGTGTGGGGTTCAGTGGGGGTCTAAGTGCCGTATTGAGCGTGGAAGTGCAGTGTGTGTAATGGAGCAGGTCTGATGAGAGTGTGTGTTTGTGTGTGTGCGTGTGTTTGTGTGTGTTGGTGTGTGTTGGTGTGTGTGTGTGTGTGTAGGTGTGTGTGTGTGTGTGTGTGTGTAGGTGTGTGTAGGTGTGTGTGCCTCTGGAATGAGCCGTCCCCACTGTGCTGTAGTATCGACAGTCTGGAGATTGGCCCGTTCCAGGCACTGTGCAGAGGATATGGAAATAACGGTGTGACATCACTAAGTGGTTTCCCAGGGGCAGATATAAAACACACTGTTTCCACTTTTCGGGTGGACGTGTGTTTAGAAAAACTGCCACAAAGTGAAGCCGATAGGTGATCCTCAAGGTTAAACCCACAGCAGCTTTTATGTGCAGACCAATCAGGCGGCGGAGAGCGGCGGCGGCGGGCGGCGTTTCCTCCGGCGCTGGTAATTGTTCGTCAGAAGATGAGCCGCTGATTTAAGTGATTGCACACTCTTCCATCAGCGCCACGAGAGCTGACGCACACAAGCACACACACACACCAGATACACACACACACACACACCAGATACACACACACAGGCTGCATCGATCCACACGTCAGCTCACAACACAGACCGCACAGAGACTACACACACACACACAGAACACACACACACACACAGAACACACACACACACACAGAACACACACACACACACACACAGAACACACACACACAGAACACACACACACACACAGAACACACACACACAGAACACACACACACACACAGAACACACACACACACAGAACACACACACACAGGTCAGTGATGTGACATTGGCATTTTTGTGTCCAGAACCAACAACTTTTTTAGTTGTTACAATATAAAGGTTTAAATAGTTTAACTGTGTTTGTTTTATTTCACTTGAACCAAAACCAAAAGTTGAACCATGTGAAAGAAGAAATGAAATCTGAACGAATATCACAGGGTTAAAGTTAAAGAGACAATTTGAACAATAATCTGAGATCTTTCCTCAGGTATCACATGATGACATCACTGTGTGGACCCTGCAGTGATGACATCATGTGATGACATGTAATGACGACATGTGACGACATGTTATGACATCATGTGTTGACATCATGTGATAATGACGTGATGACATAATGTGATGACGATATATGATGACATGTGATGACATCATGTGATGGATGACATTATGTGGTGATGACATGCAATAACATCATATGATGACATCATGTGATGGCGACATATGTGATGACATCCTGAAGGCATCATGTGATGACATGTGAGGACATCATGTGATGATATCATCTGATGACGTGATGACATCATGTGATGATGACATGTGATGATGTGATGATGACATGTGATGATGTGATGACATCATGTGATGATGACATGTGATGATGTGATGATGACATGTGATGATGTGATGACATCATGTGATGATGACATGTGATGATGTGATGATGACATGTGATGATGTGATGACATCATGTGATGATGACATGTGATGATGTGATGACATCATGTGATGACATCGTGTGATGATATCATCTGATGACATGCAATGACATCATGTGATGATGACACGTGATGACATCATGTGATGACATCACTGTGGATCCTGCAGTAATGTCATCATGATTCATCATGATTCAGATGTGTCTTTTTAGTTTGTGTTGGTGATGTCTGTGTCAGGAGAAGCACAAAAGCCACAGTTTTGTGTGTCTTTCGGTGTAACATTCAAAATGTGTTTAAAACGGTTTTAAAATATTTGAATAGTTTAAAATCAGTGCTCGGGGTGAATGCTCAGCACTGATGCTTTTGTTTCACTGATGAATAAAGTATAAACCAAAATGTTTGAAAAATGTCATTTGGTGAAATGGAATTTATCATTTGGTGAAACAGCCCTGAGCTGATGGGAACATTTCAGCATTTCACTCAAAAATATCTGCAATTCTTTTACATTTTTATTTGTATCATTGAACAAACTCTATTTGCTGCTATATTAAAGGAACAGTTTTCATTTTAAATGTAAAAGAATCACATAAATAAAGGAAATTAGGTTTGGTAGATTTATTAGTAATTATTCCAAATGTAATTGGAGTAAATATATTAAATGTGGTCAGATGTGATTTGGGTGAGTTTTTATAAAGTTTCAAAAGAAAAGTTTTTTTGTATTTCATTTGAAGCGTCGTTCAGTAAAACGGCAGATGCAGTGAAACGTTGACATTACAGTGAAATGTGTCAGAAACGTTTTGATACAAAACATATTTTTACATAAGAACTTAAATTTGAAAAGGGAAAGTGTGAACATGATGAAGTTTGATTCAATTCTGAAGTGTTTTCCTCTATGAGAAAAACTGGTGCTAGAGTGGAAGTTTTGAATGTCCGATTGTTTATTTGCAGATCTCAGGTTGAGTTTTTTTTTTCATTTTCAAAAAAAGTTATTTTAAATTTAATAAAATTTGACCAATAGGTCTGTGGCACCGAATAACATTTTTAAGACGTCCTGGGATTTAAATGCAGGAAAATGTTTTTGTTTTTTTAATCAAAGGTTTTTTTGGGGGCAAATATGAAATGCTAAAATCTGCACTTTAATAAACCAGAAAATCTACACATTGTGTCTGACATATTTTCATTTTTGAGCATTTGAAAACTGCCAAATGTCACTGACGCACACAAAGAACACACACACACAAACACACACACTGCACACACATACATACACAGACACAAACACACACACTGCTTTGCACACACACTGCACACACATACATACACAGACACAAACACACACACTGCTTTGCACACACACTGCACACACATACATACACAGACACAGAAACACACACACACACACAAACCCGAGTGAGTCTATGATGAAGCTTCTGAGAGCTGGAGTGTGTGTGTGGTGTGTGCGTGCATGTGTGTGTTTCGTAGCAGTAGTGTGTCTGTGTGTGTGTATGTGCGGTGTGTGTGTATGTGTGGTGTGTGTGTGTAAGTGCGGTGTGTGTGTATGGGTGTATGTGCGGTGTGTGGGTGTGTGTATGTACAGTGTGTGTGTATGTGTGGTGTGTGTGTATGTGTGTATGTGCGGTGTGTGTGTATGTGTGTATGTGTAGTGTGTGTGTGTATGTGCAGTGTGTGTGTGTGCGGTGTGTGTGTGAGTATGTGCGGTGTGTGTGTGTGTGTATGTACAGTGTGTGTGTATGTATATGCGGTGTGTGTGTGTGTATGTGCAGTGTGTGTGTGTGCAGTGTGTGTATGTGTATATGTGCTGTGTGTGTGTGTGTGTATGTGTGTATGTGTAGTGTGTGTGTGTATGTGCAGTGTGTGTGTGTGAGTATGTGCGGTGTGTGTATGTGTGTATGTGCGGTGTGTGTGTGTGTGTATGTACAGTGTGTGTGTATGTGTGGTGTGTGTGTATGTGTGTATGTGCGGTGTGTGTGTATGTGTGTATGTGCGGTGTGTGGGTGTATGTGCAGTGTGTGTGTGTGTGAGTATGTGCGGTGTGTGTATGTGTGTATGTGCGGTGTGTGTGTGTGTATGTGCGGTGTGTGTGTGTGTATGTGCGGTGTGTGTGTGTGTATGTGCGGTGTGTGTGTGTGTATGTGCGATGTGTGTGTGTGTATGTACAGTGTGTGTGTATGTGTGGTGTGTGTGTATGTGTGTATGTGCGGTGTGTGTGTATGTGTGTATGTGTAGTGTGTGTGTGTATGTGCAGTGTGTGTGTGTGTGAGTATGTGCGGTGTGTGTATGTGTGGTGTGTGTGTGTGTATGTGCGGTGTGTGTGTGTGTATGTGCGGTGTGTGTGTGTGTATGTGCAGTGTGTGTGTGTGCAGTGTGTGTATGTGTATATGTGCTGTGTGTGTGTGTGTATGTGCAGTGTGTGTGTGTGTGTGCAGTGTGTGTGTGTGTGTGTGTGTGTGTGTATGTGCAGTGTGTGTGTGTATATGTGCAGTGTGTGTGTGTGTGGTGTGTGTGTATGTGTGTGTGTGTATGTGTGGTGTGTATGTGTGTATGTGTGGTGTGTGTGTGTATGTGGTGTGTGTGTGTGTGTGTGTATGTGCGGTGTGTGTATGTGTGTATGTGCGGTGTGTGTGTGTGTATGTGCGGTGTGTGTGTGTGTATGTGTGGTGTGTATGTGTGTATGTGTGGTGTGTATATGTGTGGTGTGGTGTGTGTGTATGTGTGTGTGTGTATGTGTGGTGTGTATGTGTGTGTGTGTATGTGTGTATGTGCGGTGTGTGTATGTGTGGTGTGTGTGCGTGTGTATGTGGTGTATGTGTATGTGTGGTGTGTATGTGTGTGTGTGTATGTGTGTATGTGCGGTGTGTGTATGTGTGGTGTGTGTGCGTGTGTATGTGGTGTATGTGTATGTGTGTGTGTGTGCGTGTGTATGTGGTGTGTGTATATGTGGTGTGTGTGTGTGTGTATATGTGGTGTGTGCGTGGTCTCAGTAGGAGGTGATCACTGTGCTCTGGGTCAGAGCAGAATCTCACTTGTGGGTGATTGGTTTAATGTGCAGACGGGCTGAGGTCTGGTGTGGACGGGTCCCTCAGGTCTGGGCTCTGCTGCTGGGCCTGAGCGAGCGCATTAGAGCCGCTAATGAAGAACTCTGTACCTGAGCCTGAGCCTCCATTCAGCTGGACTCTGAACAACACGTCTGCCTCACATCAGCTCCTGCACCAGCAAACATCTCCAAACATCTGAAGGTGACGTCAGAACAGCAGAGCTGCCTCCAGCTGTGAGCTCAGAGCTGAGCTGAGCAGAGCTGAGCCGCTCCGCACAGAACATCTGAGCAACTGAGCAACTGAGCGGCTCAAAGTCTGAGCGGCTCAAAGTCTTCACACACACACAGAGAGAGCCGCCATGATCCTGCTGTCCCTGCACACGGCTCTTGTGCACACGGCTCCTCTGCACACGGCTCTTGTGCACACGGCTCTTCTGCACATGGCTCCTCTACACACGGCTCTTCTGCACACGGCTCTTCTGCACACGGCTCCTCTGCACACGGCTCCTCTGCACACGGCTCCTCTGCACACGGCTCTTCTGTCCCTGCACACGGCTCCTCTGCACACGGCTCCTCTGCACACGGCTCCTCTGCACACGGCTCTTCTGTCCCTGCACACGGCTCCTCTGCACACGGCTCTTCTGTCCCTGCACACGGCTCCTCTGCACACGGCTCTTCTGCACACGGCTCTTCTCGCCCTGAGTTTTCGGTGTGTAACTGTGATTACAGGTCAGAGTTTATGAGGTGCCGGGGCCAAACAAACAGCACAGAGCAGGGGCGTGTTTCAGAGCTGTTAAACAGCAGGGAGGGCCCCCGGGACCCACAGGGGCCCCTCAGCCCACACAGAGGCTGAGGTCACACGGCCCCTCACCACAGCTCCTCACACATAACCAGAGAGGAGAAGATAAACTCACACACAAGGTTCAGACTAATCTCACAGGAACAAACAGAACAGGAAACAGACGAGAGTGAGAAGAGAGAGGAAAAGAGAGCAGGAGGAGAGCAGGAGGAGAGCAGGAGGAGAGCAGGAGGAGAGCAGGAGGACGAGGGAGTGAGGAGAGCAGGAGGAGGAGGGAGTGAGGAGAGCAGGAGGAGAGCAGGAGGAGGAGGGAGTGAGGAGAGCAGGAGGAGAGGAGGAGGAGGAGGGAGTGAGGAGAGCAGGAGGAAAGCAGGAGGAGGAGGGAGTGAGGAGAGCAGGAGGAGAGGAGGAGGAGGAGGAGGAGAACAGGAGGAGGAGGAGAACAGGAGGAGGAGGAGGAGAACAGGAGGAGGAGGAGAACAGGAGGAGGAGGAGGAGGAGGAGAACAGGAGGAGGAGGAGGTGCCATCCAGAGAAGAGCTCAGAGTTAAAGTCCCTGAGAGGTGGAAGCTCAGATTAAAGTGGAGCTCAGAGCAGCTGGTTCTGCTCCCTCTCCTCTTGGCTCAGGAGGAGAGGAGGGAGAGAGGGAGAAGAGAGAGGAGGAGAGAGGGAGGAGAGAGGGAGGAGAGGGAAGAGAGAGGGAGGAGGGAGAGAGGGAGGAGAGGAGGGAGAGAAGGAGGGAGAGAGGGAGGAGAGAGGGAGGAGAGAGGGAGGAGGGAGAGAGGGAGGAGAGGAGGGAGAGAAGGAGGGAGAGAGGGAGGAGAGGGAGGAGAGAGGGAGGAGGGAGAGAGGGAGGAGAGAGGGAGGAGAGGAGGGAGAGAGGGAGGAGAGGAGGGAGAGAAGGAGGGAGAGAGGGAGGAGGGGAGGGAGAGAAGGAGAGAGAGAGGGAGGAGATGAGGGAGAGAAGGAGGGAGAGAGGGAGGAGAGGGAGGAGAGAGAGAGGGAGGAGAGAGGGAGGAGAGGAGGGAGAGAGGGAGGAGAGGAGGGAGAGAAGGAGGGAGAGAGGGAGGAGGGGAGGGAGAGAAGGAGAGAGAGGGAGGAGAGGAGGGAGAGAAGGAGGGAGAGAGGGAGGAGAGGAGGGAGAGAAGGAGGGAGAGAGCGAGGAAGGAGTGAGCAGAGGGAGGAGGGCTCCTCGCTCTCCTCTCCTCCGCTCACTTTCTTCTTCTTGTGTGGAAAGCGCTGCGGTGCTGAAATGTGCCATAAGCTTCTCAAAGCTAAATGCAAAATGACGGCCTGAGACGAGCTCTTTAAACACCAGGCCGATCCCCACTGTGGCACTCGGCTAATTCACCCCCTGTTTATTCAGCTCCAGAGCAGCTCAGACTCAGAGGAGCACAGACTTCACGTCCATAAAAATGAGCCAGGGGCCCGTTCTTAAGGGGGCCCTGTATTAGAGTGAGTGGAGAGGCTGGCACGTCGCCCGCCGCCCACAGCCACTGACAGTCTCACACTATTATTAACACGGCGCTGACAGCACAGAGTAAGAGCCGTAAGAGCAGTCGTCACGTGAGCAGCAGAGCCCAGAGCTGAAGGAGACGCTCCCAGAAACAAACAAACTCCAAACTGTATTTTTGGAGCCTTCAGGAAGCTGCTCCTGTCTGTGAGTTTGGAACGGGAGGCGTGACCTGTGGGGACGTCCAAAAGCTCCTCCGACTCTGGAGCTAACGGACTTTTACGGTCAAATAAAAGCAGAAAAGATCAGACAAACACTTTCAAATACCCCGTCCCGAGATCCAGCGCTGTTCACTGAACATAAAATATAAGAGTCTTTTTTACATTCGTCAGTGATCCTGATCTGAACTCTGAAAGACCTGAGGACATTTTTTATTTAGCTATTTTACCCCTAATGAAGGGTTTTCAGTCCAACCTGTTATTTCACAATCTGCTGCTGTAGTTGTGTCATGAGGCTGTGGGAAAAGCTACAGGACCAGAAATAGAGATGAAAAAAACACTCACACAAAACACACAGTAAACATGTACAAACATAAAAATGCTTAATTTAGGGCCTTAGCTACAAAAATGCAAAATCTCAAGTCTGTAAGTAAATTCAAAATCTCCTTATTGCCCTAAAAACAAAAAAAGTGCAGTGGCTCCATGACTTTCCTGGTCCAGTCCTGGAAACAGCTCCTGTCAGGACCACGGCCAGAGCCACAGCACTTCTGTCAGGACCACGGCCAGAGCCACAGCACTTCTTCATTTCCATGTGTTTATTACATTTGGATTTGGACATTTTGTAGTGAAATAAACCTTTAAATAAAAAACAGGAATGGATGTTCAATTACACACACCAAGATGTGTAATTTGCCATTGATTTAAGAAATAACTGCACTTAGAGTGACTTTTTCACTGGTTCTGAACACAAACGCTCAGAGCATCGACATCGAGACTCACTTCACTCTTTGGCAAAGTTTGGGCTGAACCGAGCGCATGAGTTTGGGGAAGACAAAGTATTGGACTCTCGTTTTCCTGACATACAATAATGCTGGAAATACACTGGGAAAGCTGCTGCGCTCAGCTTTTCCAGGAAAAAGAAAGTTTCTATCGTTTATAGCTGTAAAGTTCTGCACAGTTCTATAAAACATTCTGTGTTAATCTCCTCAGATCCTGCGGCTTTAAAGTCCTTAAAACTTCCCCCGACTCAGACATGAACATCTGAGAAGAGCTTCAGCAGCTGCAGACATGAACATCTGAGAAGAGCTTCAGCAGCTGCAGACATGAACATCTGAGGAGAGCTTCAGCAGCTGCAGACATGAACATCTGAGGAGAGCTTCAGCAGCTGCAGACATGAACATCTGTGGAGAGCTTCAGCAGCTGCAGACATGAACATCTGAGAAGAGCTTCAGCAGCTGCAGACATGAACATCTGAGGAGAGCTTCAGCAGCTGCAGACATGAACATCTGAGAAGAGCTTCAGCAGCTGCAGACATGAACATCTGAGAAGAGCTTCAGCAGCTGCAGACATGAACATCTGAGAAGAGCTTCAGCAGCTGCAGACATGAACATCTGAGGAGAGCTTCAGCAGCTGCAGACATGAACATCTGAGAAGAGCTTCAGCAGCTGCAGACATGAACATCTGAGGAGAGCTTCAGCAGCTGCAGACATGAACATCTGAGGAGAGCTTCAGCAGCTGCAGACAGGAACATCTGAGGAGAGCTTCAGCAGCTGCAGACAGGAACATCTGAGGAGAGCTTCAGCAGCTGCAGACATGAACATCTGAGAAGAGCTTCAGCAGCTGCAGACATGAACATCTGAGAAGAGCTTCAGCAGCTGCAGACATGAACATCTGAGGAGAGCTTCAGCAGCTGCAGACATGAACATCTGAGGAGAGCTTCAGCAGCTGCAGACATGAACATCTGAGAAGAGCTTCAGCAGCTGCAGACATGAACATCTGAGGAGAGCTTCAGCAGCTGCAGACATGAACATCTGAGGAGAGCTTCAGCAGCTGCAGACAGGAACATCTGAGGAGAGCTTCAGCAGCTGCAGACATGAACATCTGAGGAGAGCTTCAGCAGCTGCAGACATGAACATCTGAGGAGAGCTTCAGCAGCTGCAGACATGAACATCTGAGGAGAGCTTCAGCAGCTGCAGACATGAACATCTGAGGAGAGCTTCAGCAGCTGCAGACAGGAACATCTGAGGAGAGCTTCAGCAGCTGCAGACATGAACATCTGAGAAGAGCTTCAGCAGCTGCAGACATGAACATCTGAGGAGAGCTTCAGCAGCTGCAGACATGAACATCTGAGGAGAGCTTCAGCAGCTGCAGACATGAACATCTGAGAAGAGCTTCAGCAGCTGCAGACATGAACATCTGAAGAGAGCTTCAGCAGCTGCAGACATGAACATCTGAGGAGAGCTTCAGCAGCTGCAGACATGAACATCTGAGGAGAGCTTCAGCAGCTGCAGACATGAACATCTGAGGAGAGCTTCAGCAGCTGCAGACATGAACATCTGAGGAGAGCTTCAGCAGCTGCAGACATGAACATCTAAGAAGAGCTTCAGCAGCTGCAGACATGAACATCTGAGGAGAGCTTCAGCAGCTGCAGACATGAACATCTGAGGAGAGCTTCAGCAGCTGCAGACATGAACATCTAAGAAGAGCTTCAGCAGCTGCAGACATGAACATCTGAGGAGAGCTTCAGCAGCTGCAGACATGAACATCTGAGAAGAGCTTCAGCAGCTGCAGACATGAACATCTGAGAAGAGCTTCAGCAGCTGCAGACATGAACATCTGAGAAGAGCTTCAGCAGCTGCAGACATGAACATCTGAGAAGAGCTTCAGCAGCTGCAGACATGAACATCTGAGGAGAGCTTCAGCAGCTGCAGACATGAACATCTGAGGAAAGCTTCAGCAGCTGCAGACATGAACATCTGAGGAGTGATTCAGCAGCTGCAGACAGGAACATCTGAGGAGAGCTTCAGCAGCTGCAGACATGAACATCTGAGAAGAGCTTCAGCAGCTGCAGACATGAACATCTGAGGAGAGCTTCAGCAGCTGCAGACATGAACATCTGAGGAGAGCTTCAGCAGCTGCAGACATGAACATCTGAGAAGAGCTTCAGCAGCTGCAGACATGAACATCTGAGAAGAGCTTCAGCAGCTGCAGACATGAACATCTGAGGAGAGCTTCAGCAGCTGCAGACATGAACATCTGAGGAGAGCTTCAGCAGCTGCAGACATGAACATCTGAGGAGAGCTTCAGCAGCTGCAGACATGAACATCTGAGGAGAGCTTCAGCAGCTGCAGACATGAACATCTGAGGAGAGCTTCAGCAGCTGCAGACATGAACATCTAAGAAGAGCTTCAGCAGCTGCAGACATGAACATCTAAGAAGAGCTTCAGCAGCTGCAGCCGATAGAGCCGCACAAAGTCCAACTCCGGTTTAAGATGCTCAGAACTCTGACCTCATCCAACCACACCAGCAGAATCTGCACCACCACCACCTCCATCAGCAGCACCACCTCCACCAGCAGCACCACCTCCACCAGCAGCACCACCTCCACCAGCAGCACGTGCACTGTCAGGAGGCTTTGCTTGTATCTTTTTGTTCTGTTTGTTTCTTTTGCCGAGTACAGAACGTTTTAACATCTGAAATCTTTTTCACCTCTTCTTGATGTTCTATTTGTGTTTTCCTGACAGTACTTCAATTAGACAGTAATAAACAGTAATAAACAGTAATAAACAGTAATAAAGAGTAATAAAGAGTAATAAAGAGTAATAAAGAGTAATAAACAGTAATAAACAGTAATAAACAGTAATAAACAGTAATAAACAGTAATACTGGGTGTGAATGCTGGTGTAAGTGAGGTGCAGTCCTGAGTGGAGCCGAGTCTGTGTCTGAGGAGAAATCACTTTCTCTCTGCTCCTGCTGAGGCTTTGTTCTTCTGACAGATCTGAACTTTTAAACGAGTCTTTATCCTGAGAATTAACCTCTTTATACAACCTCTTTATACAACCTCTTTATACAGCCTCTTTATACAACCTCTTTATACAGCCTCTTTATACAGCCTCTTTATACAGCCTCTTTATACAACCTCTTTATACAACCTCTTTATACGGCCTCTTTATACGTCCTCTTTATACAGCCTCTTCATACAACCTCTTTATACAACCTCTTCATACAGCCTCTTTATACGTCCTCTTTATACAACCTCTTTATACGGCCTCTTTATACAACCTCTTTATACAACCTCTTTATATGGCCTCTTTATACAACCTCTTTATACAACCTCTTTATACAACCTCTTTATACAGCCTCTTTATACAGCCTCTTTATACAGCCTCTTTATACAACCTCTTTATACAGCCTCTTTATACAACCTCTTTATACAGCCTCTTTATACAGCCTCTTTATACAGCCTCTTTATACAGCCTCTTTATACAGCCTCTTTATACGTCCTCTTTATACAACCTCTTTATACGGCCTCTTTATACAACCTCTTTATACAACCTCTTTATACGGCCTCTTTATACAACCTCTTTATACAACCTCTTTATACAGCCTCTTTATACAGCCTCTTTATACAGCCTCTTTATACAACCTCTTTATACAACCTCTTTATACGGCCTCTTTATACAACCTCTTTATACAACCTCTTTATACAGCCTCTTTATACAGCCTCTTTATACAGCCTCTTTATACAACCTCTTTATACGGCCTCTTTATACAACCTCTTTATACAACCTCTTTATATGGCCTCTTTATACAACCTCTTTATACAACCTCTTTATACAGCCTCTTTATACGGCCTCTTTATACAGCTTCTTTATACAACCTCTTTATACAACCTCTTTATACGGCCTCTTTATACAACCTCTTTATACAACCTCTTTATACAGCCTCTTTATACAGCCTCTTTATACAGCCTCTTTATACAGCCTCTTTATACAACCTCTTTATACAACCTCTTTATACGGCCTCTTTATACAACCTCTTTATACAACCTCTTTATACAACCTCTTTAGACAACCTCTTTATACGGCCTCTTTATACAACCTCTTTATACAACCTCTTTATACGGCCTCTTTATACAGCCTCTTTATACAGCCTCTTTATACGGCCTCTTTATACAACCTCTTTATACGGCCTCTTTATACAGCCTCTTTATACAGCCTCTTTATACAGCCTCTTTATACAGCCTCTTTATACAACCTCTTTATACAACCTCTTTATACAGCCTCTTTATACAGCCTCTTTATACAGCCTCTTTATACAGCCTCCAGAGCTGCCTCCACCTCCTCCTGCCTGAAGCTCCAGAGCTGCCTCCACCTCCTCCTCCCTGAAGCTCCAGAGCTGCCTCCACCTCCTCCTCCCTGAAGCTCCAGAGCTGCCTCCACCTCCTCCTCCCTGAAGCTCCAGAGCTGCCTCCACCTCCTCCTCCCTGAAGCTCCAGAGCTGCCTCCACCTCCTCCTCCCTGAAGCTCCAGACCTGCCTCCACCTCCTCCTCCCTGAAGCTCCAGAGCTGCCTCCACCTCCTCCTCCCTGAAGCTCCAGAGCTGCCTCCACCTCCCTGAAGCTCCAGAGCTGCCTCCACCTCCTCCTCCCTGAAGCTCCAGAGCTGCCTCCACCTCCTCCTCCTCCCTGAAGCTCCAGAGCTGCCTCCACCTCCTCCTCCTCCCTGAAGCTCCAGAGCTGCCTCCACCTCCTCCTCCTCCCTGAAGCTCCAGAGCTGCCTCCACCTCCTCCTCCCTGAAGCTCCAGAGCTGCCTCCACCTCCTCCTCCCTGAAGCTCCAGAGCTGCCTCCACCTCCTCCTCCCTGAAGCTCCAGAGCTGCCTCCACCTCCTCCTCCCTGAAGCTCCAGAGCTGCCTCCACCTCCTCCTCCCTGAAGCTCCAGAGCTGCCTCCACCTCCTCCTCCTCCCTGAAGCTCCAGACCTGCCTCCACCTCCTCCTCCCTGAAGCTCCAGAGCTGCCTCCACCTCCTCCTCCCTGCAGCTCCAGAGCTGCCTCCACCTCCTCCTCCCTGAAGCTCCAGAGCTGCCTCCACCTCCTCCTCCCTGAAGCTCCAGAGCTGCCTCCACCTCCTCCTCCTCCCTGAAGCTCCAGAGCTGCCTCCAACTCCTCCTCCCTGAAGCTCCAGAGCTGCCTCCACCTCCTCCTCCCTGAAGCTCCAGACCTGCCTCCACCTCCTCCCTGCAGCTCCAGAGCTGCCTCCACCTCCTCCTCCTCCCTGAAGCTCCAGAGCTGCCTCCAGCCCTCCACCTCCTCCTCCCTGCAGCTCCAGAGCTGCCTCCACCTCCTCCTCCCTGCAGCTCCAGAGCTGCCTCCACCTCCTCCTCCCTGCAGGTCCAGAGCTGCCTCCACCTCCTCCTCCCTGCAGCTCCAGAGCTGCCTCCACCTCCTCCTCCTCCCTGAAGCTCCAGAGCTGCCTCCACTTCCTCCTCCCTGAAGCTCCAGAGCTGCCTCCACCTCCTCCTCCCTGAAGCTCCAGAGTTGCCTCCACCTCCTCCTCCTCCCTGAAGCTCCAGAGCTGCCTCCACCTCCTCCTCCCTGAAGCTCCAGAGCTGCCTCCACCTCCTCCTCCCTGAAGCTCCAGACCTGCCTCCACCTCCTCCCTGCAGCTCCAGAGCTGCCTCCACCTCCTCCTCCTCCCTGAAGCTCCAGAGCTGCCTCCAGCCCTCCACCTCCTCCTCCCTGCAGCTCCAGAGCTGCCTCCACCTCCTCCTCCCTGCAGCTCCAGAGCTGCCTCCACCTCCTCCTCCTCCCTGAAGCTCCAGAGCTGCCTCCACCTCCTCCTCCCTGAAGCTCCAGAGCTGCCTCCACCTCCTCCTCCTCCCTGAAGCTCCAGAGCTGCCTCCACCTCCTCCTGCCTGAAGCTCCAGAGCTGCCTCCACCTCCTCCTCCCTGAAGCTCCAGAGCTGCCTCCACCTCCTCCTCCCTGCAGCTCCAGAGCTGCCTCCACCTCCTCCTCCTGCCTGAAGCTCCAGAGCTGCCTCCACCTCCTCCTCCCTGAAGCTCCAGAGCTGCCTCCACCTCCTCCTCCCTGAAGCTCCAGAGCTGCCTCCACCTCCTCCTCCTCCCTGAAGCTCCAGAGCTGCCTCCACCTCCTCCTCCCTGAAGCTCCAGAGCTGCCTCCACCTCCTCCTCCCTGAAGCTCCAGAGCTGCCTCCACCTCCTCCTCCCTGAAGCTCCAGAGCTGCCTCCACCTCCTCCTCCCTGCAGCTCCAGAGCTGCCTCCACCTCCTCCTCCCTGCAGCTCCAGAGCTGCCTCCACCTCCTCCTCCTCCCTGAAGCTCCAGAGCTGCCTCCCTGCCTCCACCTCCTCCTCCCTGCAGCTCCAGAGCTGCCTCCACCTCCTCCTCCTCCCTGAAGCTCCAGAGCTGCCTCCACCTCCTCCTCCCTGAAGCTCCAGAGCTGCCTCCACCTCCTCCTCCCTGAAGCTCCAGAGCTGCCTCCACCTCCTCCTCCCTGAAGCTCCAGAGCTGCCTCCACCTCCTCCTCCTCCCTGAAGCTCCAGACCTGCCTCCACCTCCTCCTCTCTGTTTATAAATGCCCCGGCGGCTGTGACGCTCACACGGTTTCAGACGATCCTCTTGATAAATGGATTTCTAAATATACAAGGGAAAAGGCGATGGTGGTGAGGCCGGAGCTGAAGCGTAATCCCAGAGGAGCCGCTCATGTGGCCTCTGCATGTGGCATCATCAGGGATGTTTGGGAGCAGAGAAAAACAGCAGAAACTGATCTTTCCCTGGAGATGCCATCTGTGGGCACTGCTCTGTCTGAAGCTCTGGTGGACTTCACTCTGAGCTTTACTTGAACACAATCTGACCAACAGGGAGTTAAATCTGACCAACAGGGAGTTAAATCTGACCAACAGGGAGTTAAATCTGACCAACAGGGAGTTAAATCTGACCAACAGGGAGTTAAATCTGACCAACAGGGAGTTCAACCTCATTTTCACTGTGGAAATGAGGAAACAGGTTTTTAATCAGTCCAACTCCACCTCACTAAATCTCACTGAGCGCTCGGGCGAGTCTTCAGAGCTGATTTTTCAGACACAAACTGAATCAGTCGATCAGAGAATCCGAGAGAATCCGAGAGAATCCGAGAGAATCCGAGAGAATCCGAGCTGCTGCCGGTGCCCACATCCGGTTTGAAAAGAAAAGATGTATTATTATCAGACGACGTGCAGTGGACTCCGTCACAAAAAGCTTTTGCAGGAAACTCTAAAATAGTCGAAAACAAAGTAATTCCATCAGTGGAAGTCATTTTTCAGAAATAATCTTTTGTTGTGACGTTTTTATTTCTGGGTCGTGTTTATAATGAGATCATTTATGTGGAAGAATCCTCATCCATAAATTTCGGCACATCCATCTCCTCCAAACTCTTCCACGTCACACTGTGCGTCTGTATCGCAGCATTTTATTGTCCGATTATTCAGGAGGTGCACTTTAGCATGCTGGTTGTTGTTAGCTCTACAGACACATCGAACTCTGCTCTGGGACGTTGTGAAAAACTCCTCGTGGTGAAGGAGGAGGACGTTCCTGATGCAGAAGGTCGTGAGGAGGAACTCTGGACCTCTGCAAACTCTTAAAATGAACCTGTTCTGTTTTTCATCTTTTTAAGACGTAAAAATCAGGTGCTGCGTCTTTAAGAAAATATTCTGACTAAATCTTTGCTGTGATTGGACGTTTCCAATGAGTCCAAGACGAATGTCTCTCTGGGGCTATAAGTTCAGTCTAAGTGGATGTGGAGCACAGCTCGGAGCCAGCGCCATTTGGCCAAAGTGTCGTAAGGCTCCAACCGTTTTACAAATGAGGGGCCAGGTCCCCCTGTGACTGTGCTCCCACAGCGCCCCCTGCAGGAGCCACACGCCTGCAGCAGGTGAAGGAGCAGAGGTCTGGGTCACAGCGCCCCCTGCAGGAGCCACACGCCTGCAGCATGTGAGGGAGCAGAGGTGTGGGTCTGTGGACGGGCTCAGGACCAGAACCTGCAGCTCCTCAGCTCCGTCTCAGGCGAGTTTGGGTCAGTTTTGGGTTGTGAATGACGTCAGTGTTAAATAAGAGCGGAGGAAGTTTCACAGAGAACAGAACACAGATTTGTGGAAACCTTCAGTTTAATCTGTTTATCCTGGACAAGCCGACTCAGGAACACTTCTGTCCTGATCCGGGATCAAACCCCTGAACACTGATCTTCTACTGGCCCCAAAGAGAAAAGAGAAAGTGCAGAGCCGACCAAACATCTGATTCTGATTCTGACCAGTTTCTGTGCACAACTCAAATAATAAAGTGTCAATAATAAAAATGTGTTTAAACCAGATGAATTCTCTCATTATTTGTGACCCCCAAACATCTGATGTCAGTTGTTTTCTACGTCATTTATACGACAAACAAAGGAACCATACGGAGACAGAGATTTACCAAAACACAAACTGTACGGAGACAGAGATTTACCAAAACACAAACTGTACGGAGACAGAGATTTACCAAAACACAAACTGTACGGAGACAGAGATTTACCAAAACACAAACTGTACGGAGACAGAGATTTACCAAAACACAAACTGTACGGAGACAGAGATTTACCAAAACACAAACTGTACGGAGACAGAGATTTACCAAAACACAAACTGTACGGAGACAGAGATTTACCAAAACACTGAAATGTGAGTGTGTGTTTGTGAGTGTGTGTTTGTGTGTGTGTTTTGTGTGTGTGTGTGTTTGTGTGTGTGTATGTTTTTTTGTGTGTATGTTTGTGTGTGTGTGTTTTTGTCTGTGTGTGTGTTTGTGTGTGTGTTTGTGTGTTGTGTGCGTGTGTTTTTGTGTGTGTGTGTTTGTGTGTGTGTTGTTGTGTGTTGTGTGTGTGTTGTGTGTGTGTGTTGTGTGTGTGTTTGTGTGTGTTTTTGTGTGTGTTGTGTGGGTGTGTTTTTGTGTGTGTGTTTGTGTGTGTTTGTGTGTGTGTTGTGTGTGTGTTTGTGTGTGTGTTTTTGTGTGTGTTGTGTGTGTGTTTGTGTGTGTTGTGTGTGTGTGTTTGTGTGTGTGTGTTTTTGTGTGTGTGTGTGTTTTTGTGTGTGTTGTGTGGGTGTGTTTGTGTGTGTGTGTGTTTGTGTGTGTGTGTGTGTGTGTTTTGTGTGTGTTTGTGTGTGTGTTTTTTTGTGTGTGTTTGTGTGTGTGTGTGTGTTTGTGTGTTTGTGCAGGTAAGGTCCAGGCAAGGTGGCCCAGTGTGCCAGGCCCAGTGCGTGTCAAGGCAGGTCTAGGGTATTCAGGTTCTCGTAGGCAGGTTCAGGCAGGGTCTAGGTGCCCAGTGCGGTGGTCCAGGCCATGGCCTGGTGCGGTCCAGCTGTGGGCAAAGGTCCCAGGGCAGGCAGGTTCAGTGGTGAGGGTGTAGGCCCAGGGTATGTCAGTGTGGGTATTCAGGTGGCAGGTCTAGGGCAGGTCTGATGGCTCCAGTGCAGGCAAGGGTCCAGGCAGGCTCAGGCAGGTCCAGGCAGGTTCAGTACGTTGCCCCTAGAGGCAAGGCTCCTCCCAGTGTGTTATTCAGTGTGGGTGTCGAGGCAGGTCTGCGCACAGGTGTATCAGGGTGTGCGGTCTATCAGGCACAGGTCCAGGGTGGCTCAGTGGCGGCCCAGGTGCGTGTCTGTTACACCCAGGCAGGTCTAGTGTGTGTCTTAGGTCCCTCAGGTTCAGGGGTAAGAGCCTTTGTGTGTGTGTCAGGGGTGTGTCTGAAAGGCCCAGGCAGGTCGAGGGTGTGGTTCAGGGTGTGGCTCCAGGTGTGCGGTCTCAGGGTGCAGGCCCAGGCAGGCTCAGTGTATTCAGTGTGTGCGGCTCCAGGGTGTGCAGGTCTTCAGGGCACCAGGTGCGTGCAAGGCTCAGTGTGCACAGGTCAGCAGGTTCAGGTGTGGCGGTCTATTCAGGCAGGCTCAGGTCCAGGTGGTCTGTGGTTCCAGGGTGGTTCAGGTGTATTCAGTGGTGTGGTCCGTGTGGCCCAGGTCCAGGTCTTAGGCAAGTGGCTCCTTAGGGCAGGCACAGGTGTGGTGGTCCAGGGTGGTCCAGGTGGCAAGGGTCCAGGCAGTCCAAAGGCATATTCAGGCATTCAGGCAGGTCCATGGGTCTAGGGTCTGAGGCACATATTCCAGGCATTCAGGGCAGGTGGTGGGTATTCAGGAAGAAATTGTGTGGGTAAGGGTGAATTAGGGTAGTGGGCGTGTCCAGGGGCAGTCCTTGTGTGTGGTCCAGGTGGTCTATGTGTGTGGCAGGCATTATGTGTATCCAGGGCGCACAGAAAGGTCAGTGGCAGACTAGGTGGCAGGTGGTACAGGTGGTCCGAAAGGCAGGCTGGTGGCAGGCAGTCCAGCGTGTGGTCCAGGCAGGCAATGGTCTGCGGCACCCCAGCAGGTCCAGGCAAGGTAATCAGGTGGGTGGTTCAGGGGTGTAAGGTATTCCAGGTGGCACTGGGGCATTCAGCGTGGTATCTAGGTGCGCAGCGTAAGACAGCGGTATTCAGGGTGTGTGTGCGGCCCCAGGTGGTGTGGTACAGGCATGTGGTAGGCAGGTTCAGGTATGCAGCACAGGTCCAGGGGTGGTATTCAGGGTGTGAAGGTGGTGGCTCCAGGGCAGGTGGTCCAGGGCAGGTGGCAGACAGGCGCGTCCAGGTGGCAGGCCCAGGACCAGGTCCATTTATGGTCCTGATGCGCGGCAGGCGCGGTCCAGGGCGGCAAAGGCAAATGAAGACGGCGGCGGCGATCTGGCGGCGGTGGTCCAGGTGGTGGCGGCAACGAGGTGGTCCATCCAGGCAGACGATGGCAGGTGGTGGCGCGGCATCCGGCAGCTGGCAGGCACAGGTCCAGGCATCAGGTGGTCCAGCGGCGCGGCGGTGGTCCAGGCGCACCAGGAATCAGGCAGGCGGTCCAGGTGGCATCCAGGGCATCCAGGCAGCGCGGCGGCATACACGCGGCAGACGAGGTGGCAGGTCCAGGCAGGCGGTCCATCTGCGGTCCGGCGCGCTTATGTGTGTGTTTTCAGTGTGTTTGGTGTGTTTGTGTGTGTGTTTCAGTGTTTGTGTGTGTGTGTTTTGTGTGTGTTTGTGTTATGTGTGTGTGTGTGCTTGTGTGTGTGTTGTGTGTGTGTTTTTGTGTGTGTGTTTGTGTGTGTTTGTGTGTTTGTGTGTGTGTGTGTGTTTGTGTGTGTGTGTTTGTGTGTGTTTGTGTGTGTGTGTGTTTGTGTGTGTTTGTGTTTATGTGTGTGTGTGTGTTTGTGTGTGTGTTGTGTGTGTGTGTTTGTGTGTGTGTGTTTGTGTGTTTTTGTGTGTGTGTGTGTTAGTGTGTGTGTTTGTGTGTGTTTGTGTGTGTGTGTGTGTGTGTGTGTTAGTGTGTGTGTTTGTGTGTGTGTGTGTGTTTCTCTCTGAACCTGCTCTAGAGTTGAGTTATGGAGCTCTCCAGGGTTCTGACGCTGTCCAAACAGAAGTGAAGATTTCGCTGCATTTGTGCCAAACTCAGATTAAAACGACTTTCCTCAGAGTAAAACTCGTCTTATTCGACTTCTGCCACGTTTGCAGAAAGAGCAGCTTTAAAATCCAAAGAAAACATGTACTTTTCACAGGCTCAAGGTGAAACTGCACTTGAAAGTTTTAGGCCTTCGAGTTTGTGTGAGACACGGACGTTCTCTTCAGAATTGAACAGAGATGCAGAGAGACTGTGTGAGTCTAACTCTAAACCTAAATCCAAACCCAGTGTCCAGCTCCAGGCAAATGAGGCTCACTGAGGCCAGCAGCTACAGAGGCACATTTACTGAAATAAAAATCCCAGGAAAATGTAGCCGAGTTCAGAGGTCAAAGGTCAGAGAGAGGCCACGCTTTAACACACAAACTGAACCAGAGCCAGAGTCCATGGAGGACAGAGGACAGAGGGAACAGAGGACAGAGGACAGAGGACAGAGGGAACAGAGGACAGAGGACAGAGGGAACAGAGGACAGAGGGAACAGAGGACAGAGGGAACAGAGGACAGAGGGAACAGAGGACAGAGGACAGAGGGAACAGAGGACAGAGGGAACAGAGGACAGAGGGAACAGAGGACAGAGGGAACAGAGGACAGAGGGGGACAGAGGACAGAGGGAACAGAGGACAGAGGACAGAGGGAACAGAGGACAGAGGGAACAGAGGACAGAGGACAGAGGGAACAGAGGACAGAGGGAACAGAGGACAGAGGGAACAGAGGACAGAGGGAACAGAGGACAGAGGACAGAGGGAACAGAGGACAGAGGGAACAGAGGACAGAGGGAACAGAGGACAGAGGGAACAGAGGACAGAGGGAACAGAGGACAGAGGACAGAGGGAACAGAGGACAGAGGGAACAGAGGACAGAGGACAGAGGGAACAGAGGACAGAGGGAACAGAGGACAGAGGACAGAGGGAACAGAGGACAGAGGACAGAGGGAACAGAGGACAGAGGACAGAGGGAACAGAGGACAGAGGGAACATAGGACAGAGGACAGAGGGAACAGAGGACAGAGGACAGAGGGAACAGAGGACAGAGGACAGAGGGAACAGAGGACAGAGGACAGAGGACAGAGGGAACAGAGGACAGAGGGAACAGAGGACAGAGGACAGAGGGAACAGAGGACAGAGGGAACAGAGGACAGAGGGAACAGAGGACAGAGGGAACAGAGGACAGAGGACAGAGGGAACAGAGGACAGAGGGAACAGAGGACAGAGGGAACAGAGGACAGAGGACAGAGGGAACAGAGGACAGAGGACAGAGGGAACAGAGGACAGAGGGAACAGAGGACAGAGGGAACAGAGGACAGAGGACAGAGGGAACAGAGGACAGAGGACAGAGGGAACAGAGGACAGAGGGAACAGAGGGAACAGAAGACAGAGGGAACAGAGGACAGAGGACAGAGGACAGAGGGAACAGAGGACAAAGGGAATAGAGGACAGAGGACAGAGGACAGAGGGAACAGAGGACAGAGGGAACAGAGGACAGAGGACAGAGGGAACAGAGGACAGAGGGAACAGAGGACAGAGGACAGAGGGAACAGAGGACAGAGGGAACAGAGGACAGAGGGAACAGAGGACAGAGGGAACAGAGGACAGAGGACAGAGGGAACAGAGGACAGAGGACAGAGGGAACAGAGGACAGAGGGAACAGAGGACAGAGGACAGAGGGAACAGAGGACAGAGGGAACAGAGGACAGAGGACAGAGGGAACAGAGGACAGAGGGAACAGAGGACAGAGGGAACAGAGGACAGAGGACAGAGGGAACAGAGGACAGAGGACAGAGGGAACAGAGGACAGAGGGAACAGAGGACAGAGGACAGAGGGAACAGAGGACAGAGGACAGAGGGAACAGAGGACAGAGGACAGAGGAAACAGAGGACAGAGGACAGAGGGAACAGAGGACAGAGGACAGAGGGAACAGAGGACAGAGGGAACAGAGGACAGAGGGAACAGAGGACAGAGGGAACAGAGGACAGAGGACAGAGGGAACAGAGGACAGAGGGAACAGAGGACAGAGGGAACAGAGGACAGAGGACAGAGGGAAAAGAGGACAGAGGGAACAGAGGACAGAGGACAGAGGGAACAGAGGACAGAGGACAGAGGGAACAGAGGGCAGAGGGAGCAGAGGACAGAGGGAACAGAGGACAGAGGACAGAGGGAACAGAGGACAGAGGGAAAAGAGGACAGAGGGAACAGAGGACAGAGGACAGAGGGAACAGAGGACAGAGGGAACAGAGGACAGAGGGAACAGAGAACAGAGGGAACAGAGGACAGAGGGAACAGAGGACAGAGGACAGAGGGAACAGAGGACAGAGGGAACAGAGGACAGAGGGAACAGAAGACAGAGGGAACAGAGGACAGAGGGAACAGAGGACAGAGGACAGAGGGAACAGAGGACAGAGGGAACAGAGGGCAAAGGGAATAGAGGACAGAGGACAGAGGGAACAGAGGACAGAGGGAACAGAGGACAGAGGGAACAGAGGACAGAGGGAACAGAGGACAGAGGGAACAGAGGACAGAGGGAACAGAGGACAGAGGACAGAGGGAACAGAGGACAGAGGACAGAGGGAACAGAGGACAGAGGGAACAGAGGACAGAGGGAACAGAGGACAGAGGGAACAGAGGACAGAGGGAACAGAGGACAGAGGACAGAGGGAACAGAGGACAGAGGACAGAGGGAACAGAGGACAGAGGGAACAGAGGACAGAGGGAACAGAGGACAGAGGACAGAGGGAACAGAGGACAGAGGACAGAGGGAACAGAGGACAGAGGACAGAGGGAACAGAGGACAGAGGAAACAGAGGACAGAGGGAACAGAGGACAGAGGACAGAGGGAACAGGGGACAGAGGGAACAGAGGACAGAGGGAACAGAGGACAGAGGACAGAGGGAACAGAGGACAGAGGGAACAGAGGACAGAGGGAACAGAGGACAGAGGGAACAGAGGACAGAGGACAGAGGGAAAAGAGGACAGAGGGAACAGAGGACAGAGGGAACAGAGGACAGAGGACAGAGGACAGAGGGAAAAGAGGACAGAGGACAGAGGGAACAGAGGACAGAGGACAGAGGGAACAGAGGACAGAGGGAACAGAGGACAGAGGACAGAGGGAACAGAGGACAGAGGACAGAGGACAGAGGACAGAGGTGTTTGAGTCGTCTCTTTCTGCTGGGGACGAGGACAAAATGGAGTCACAAAATCAGAGATGAATAATTCCTCAAACATGAATCCAGAGTCAGAGAGAAGAACCGACGAGAACCTGGAGGAACATGTGGAGGAACATCTGGAGGAACATGTGGAGGAACATCTGGAGGAACATGTGGAGGAACATGTGGAGGAACATGTGGAGGAACATGTGGAGGAACATCTGGAGGAACATGTGGAGGAACATCTGGAGGAACATGTGGAGGAACATGTGGAGGAACATGTGGAGTTTGCAGAGCAGCTCTGATTTAACTCCAGAAAATCTCCTAAATGACTAAACTAAACTAAACTCCAAACGTAAACTGAGCCCCAACAAACCCACGGAGCTCTGAGTCTGTGACATGAGGCATTGTGGGCAATGAGGACGTTTCCTGACAGGACGAGCTCGGAGAATCTTCATCGCAATTAAAATTCTATTAATGGCACAGTCCGTGAGTTTCTGCACAAATCTGTGATCACAAACTGTCCAAAAATAAAAAGAACAGTAAACAAAAACATTCGACACAAATGAACTCACACAGAGCAGCTTTAATTATGACTCAGTTCAGCTGAATTCAGTTCAGACAGAAGTCTGAGCTCTGCTGTTTTTGAGAACATAAGACATGGGACAGTTCACTAAATTCCTTCCTGAACGTGTTTATTACCTTCCTGAACGTGTTTATTACCTTCCTGAACGTGTTTATTACCTTCCTGAACGTGTTTAGAACCTTCCTGAACGTGTTTATTACCTTCCTGAACGTGTTTATTACCTTCCTGAACGTGTTTATTACCTTCCTGAACGTGTTTATTACCTTCCTGAACGTGTTTATTACCTTCCTGAATGTGTTTATTACCTTCCTGAACGTGTTTAGAACCTTCCTGAACGTGTTTATTACCTTCCTGAACGTGTTTAGAACCTTCCTGAACGTGTTTATTACCTTCCTGAACGTGTTTATTACCTTCCTGAACGTGTATAGAACCTTCCTGAACGTGTTTAGAACCTTCCTGAACGTGTTTATTACCTTCCTGAACGTGTTTAGAACCTTCCTGAACGTGTTTATTACCTTCCTGAACGTGTTTATTACCTTCCTGAACGTGTTTATTACCTTCCTGAACGTGTTTATTACCTTCCTGAACGTGTTTAGAACCTTCCTGAACATATTTATTACCTTCCTGAACGTGTTTATTACCTTCCTGAACGTGTTTAGAACCTTCCTGAACGTGTTTAGAACCTTCCTGAACGTGTTTAGAACCTCCCTGAACGTGTTTATTACCTTCCTGAACGTGTTTAGAACCTTCCTGAACGTGTTTAGAACCTTCCTGAACGTGTTTATTACCTTCCTGAACGTGTTTATTACCTTCCTGAACGTGTTTATTACCTTCCTGAACGTGTTTATTACCTTCCTGAACGTGTTCAGAACCTTCCTGAACGTGTTTATTACCTTCCTGAACGTGTTTATTACCTTCCTGAACGTGTTTATTACCTTCCTGAACGTGTTTATTACCTTCCTGAACGTGTTTAGAACCTTCCTGAACGTGTTTATTACCTTCCTGAACGTGTTTATTACCTTCCTGAACGTGTTTATTACCTTCCTGAACGTGTTTATTACCTTCCTGAACGTGTTTAGAACCTTCCTGAACGTGTTTATTACCTTCCTGAACGTGTTTAGAACCTTCCTGAACATGTTTATTACCTTCCTGAACAAGTTTATTACCTTCCAGATACTAGTTTATTACGCCCATGAATGTGTATTACCTTCCTGAACATGTTTAGAACCTTCCTGAATGTGTTTATTACCTTCCTGAACGTGTTTATTACCTTCCTGAATGTGTTTATTACCTTCCTGAACATGTTTATTACCTTCCTGAAAGTGTTTATTACCTTCCTGAAAGTGTTTAGACCTTCCTGAACATGTTTAGACCTTCCTGAATGTGTTTAGACCTTCCTGAACGGTTTAAACCTGGTTTAGACCTGGTTTAGACCTGGTTTAGACCCGGTTTAGACCCGGTTTAGACCTGGTTTAGACCCGGTTTAGACCCAGTTTAGACCTGGTTTAGACCCGGTTTAGACCCGGTTTAGACCCGGTTTAGACCTGGTTCAGACCTGGTTTAGACCCGGTTTTCTACAGAAGAGGTTTGGATCAGACTCAGTGCTGACTGCTCTGGACTCTTATTTCATCATCTTTTTTTATCTTCTCTGAGTCTGCAGAGCAGCTCGAGGTGCTCACAGTTCAAATGTGCAAAGCCACATCGTTTTCACATCGCACACCCACAGTCTGCTGTTTGCTGTGTGCATTGTGTCACCATGGAAACTGCTGAACATTCTGCCACTAGAGATACATGTAGAACACCCCCAGCATCTGATCACACCCCATCCAAGGCAAAAGCCTGGACAAAATGTAAGATCTAAACCCTTAAATCTGTCAGAAAATGACATTAAAGTCGTGACATGATCTGTCCATCCAGCAAAGATCATTTAACTGTTAAAATGAACGACCTCTAAACAAGAGTGAAGCGTCTCAGTGAGTGTTCATGAGCTGGAGATGAGATTACAGACGCTCAGTTTGAGATAAACTTAAAACCAGTTTAGGATCAATGTTCATGGGATGGAAATAAGTTCTCAGATGCCAAATTCTAGATAAAATCCTTAAATTCTGCTAAATTCTAGACAAACATACTTAAAACTGTCACGTCAGACTGATTTTAAGCACTTAGATTTAGAATTTAGCATCTTTGACCTGCTTCACATAAACACTGATCCTGAACTGGTTTAAGTCTGTTTATCTCAAACTGAGTGTCTGAGACGCTTCATTCTCGTCTAGAGGTCGTTTATTTGTAGAGAACTTGTCCAGTAAAATGATCTCGCTGCAAGAACAGATCATTTCACGACTTCTAAGTCATTTTCTGATACATTTAAGAGTTTATATTTTAATTTTGGCTCAGGCGTTGTGCATTTCCCTGAGCTGTAAACACTCATTTTCACTCTGATGTTCTGCTTTAGTAAAAGTCACTCGTGGAGGTGCGGGAGACCTGCTCGAGAACCTCGTTTGACTCAATTAAAAAACAGACTTCTCCTCACAAGAGCTTCATGAGCAAACAACACACAAACGCACACACAGCTCTCTCATTTGCTGCAGCAGGTCTGTGGAGTGGCCGTCCAGGTGACCTCATTAGACGTGATTGGCCCGGTTCACTCCGGCGTCGCCGCCGACTAATGAGACGTGTGTGTGTAATTAGTGTGAGTGTGTGTGTGGGGACCGCACTCAGGTGAAGACGAGAGCGGAATGAACGCACAAACACACACACACCATACACACAAACACACAAGATACACCCAGACACACGAACACACACCATACACACCAACTAATGAGACGTGTGTGTGTGTAATTAGTGTGAGTGTGTGTGTGTGGGGACCGCACTCAGGTGAAGACGAGAGCGGAATGAACGCACAAACACACACACACAAACACCCATGATGCACAAACAAACACAAACACACACGGCTCCTCACAGTCAGTGGTGGAGAGTGCGGTGCGTTCAGGAGCGAAACAAAACTCACACAAACCACAGTCGCACAAACAGAGCGGCCCAAACGTCACATTTTACACAGCGCTTCTCCACCTTCAACACTCAAACGCTTTAGAACAGGGACAGTCCTGTGTTCCCTCAGCCCTATGTTCCCTCAGCCCTATGTTCCCTCAGCCCTATGTTCCCTCAGTCCTATGTTCCCTCAGCTCTATGTTCCCTCAGCCCTATGTTCCCTCAGTCCTATGTTCCCTCAGCCCTATGTTCCCTCAGTCCTATGTTCCCTCAGCTCTATGTTCCCTCAGCCCTATGTTCCCTCAGCTCTATGTTCCCTCAGCCCTATGTTCCCTCAGTCCTATGTTCCCTCAGCCCTATGTTCCCTCAGTCCTATGTTCCCTCAGTCCTATGTTCCCTCAGCCCTATGTTCCCTCAGTCCTATGTTCCCTCAGCCCTATGTTCCCTCAGCTCTATGTTCCCTCAGTCCTATGTTCCCTCAGCTCTATGTTCCCTCAGTCCTATGTTCCCTCAGCCCTATGTTCCCTCAGCTCTATGTTCCCTCAGTCCTATGTTCCCTCAGCTCTATGTTCCCTCAGTCCTATGTTCCCTCAGCCCTATGTTCCCTCAGCTCTATGTTCCCTCAGCCCTATGTTCCCTCAGCCCTATGTTCCCTCAGCTCTATGTTCCCTCAGCCCTATGTTCCCTCAGTCCTATGTTCCCTCAGCTCTATGTTTCCTCAGTCCTATGTTCCCTCAGCTCTATGTTCCCTCAGCCCTATGTTCCCTCAGCCCTATGTTCCCTCAGCCCTATGTTCCCTCAGCTCTATGTTCCCTCAGCCCTATGTTCCCTCAGTCCTATGTTCCCTCAGCTCTATGTTCCCTCAGCCCTATGTTCCCTCAGCCCTATGTTCCCTCAGCCCTATGTTCCCTCAGCTCTATGTTCCCTCAGCCCTATGTTCCCTCAGTCCTATGTTCCCTCAGTCCTATGTTCCCTCAGCTCTATGTTCCCTCAGCCCTATGTTCCCTCAGCCCTATGTTCCCTCAGCTCTATGTTCCCTCAGCCCTATGTTCCCTCAGCCCTATGTTCCCTCAGTCCTATGTTCCCTCAGTCCT
>CM060659.1:770033-772533 GCA_030686955.1 Odontamblyopus rebecca
TCCTTCTCCCACACTCTTCCCTTCTCCTCCTCAGCTCACAGACGGAAAGTGTGAGGAGAGAATTCTCCAGCTGCTGCTTCATTATCATCAGAACCACTGCGGAAAAAGTTTGGATCGTGTTTGTGTTGGCGACAAACGGAGATGAGAGAAAAGCCGGAGCAGCTGAAGTGTGGGTTTTCAGAACAATTCTGAATTAAAAAACATCATGTAAACGTGGCCAGTGTGACGAGGGTTTTGGAGATGAAATCTTCTGTTTCCGTCTGTGGCTGAGACTGACTCAGGGTGGAGGCTGTGGTTGTGTGACGTGTGTGGTGTCGACTTGTGTGTGTGTGTATATGTGTGTGTGTATATGTGTGTGTGTATATGTGTGTGTGTGTATGTGTGTGTGTGTATGGAGTGTGTGTGTGTGTGTATGGTGTGTGTGTGTGTATGTGTGTGTATGGAGTGCGTGTGTGTGTGTCTGGAGTGTGTGTATGTGTATGTGTATAGTGTGTGTATATGTGTGTGTGTATGGTGTGTGTGTGTATGGTGTGTGTTTGGCGTGCGTGTGTGTGTGTGTCTGGAGTGTGTGTATGTGTGTGTGTGTATGGTGTGTGTATATGTGTGTGTGTGTATGGTGTGTGTATGTGTGTGTGTGTGTGTCTGGAGTGTGTGTATGTGTATGTGTATGTGTGTGTGTATATGTGTGTGTGTGTATGGTGCGTGTATGTGTGTGTGTATGGTGTGTGTATGTGTGTGTGTGTATGGTGTGTGTATGGTGTGTGTGTGTGTAGTGTGTATGGTGTGTGTGTGTGTATGGTGTGTGTGTGTATGGTGTGTGTGTGCATGTGTGTATGTGTGTGTGTATGGTGTGTGTATATGTGTGTGTGTGTGTATGGTGTGTGTGTGTGTATGGTGTGTGTATATGTGTGTGTGTGTATGATGTGTGTGTGTGTGTATGTGTGTGTGTATGTGTGTATGATGTGTGTATGTGTGGTGTGTGTGTGTATGGTGTGTGTGTGTATGGTGTGTGTATGATGTGTGTGTATGGTGTGTGTGTGTATGGTGTGTGTGTGTGTGTGTGCGTGTGTGTATGTGTGTGTAGTGTGTGTGTGTGTGTATATGTGTGTATGGTGTGTGTATGTGTGTGTGTGTGTATGGTGTGTGTGTGTGTGTATGGTGTGTGTGTGTGTGTATGGTGTGTGTGTGTAGTGTGTGTACACAGACGCGTGTCCAAACAAAGTGAGAGTCTCATACAGAATGTGTATAATTCATGAGTCTCGGGGCTGTGGAGGTCAGAGCTCCTCGTCAGGACATCTCCACACGTCCAGAAAATATGTCACAGTAAAAAAGACTGAACCAAAAGTCTTATCTTTAAAATAGAAAAGAAATTCAACTTATTTTAAAGAAGGCAGATAAAGCACAATTTAAGGTCTGACATCACACACACAAAACTATAATAATAATAATAATAATAATGCATCAGTTTTATACAGCGCTTTTCAGGACACTCAAAGACTCTTTACAGCATTATTCATTCACTCCAGACCTGGTGGTGTAAACTACTGTTGTAGCCACAGCTGCCCTGGGGCAGACTGACTGAAGCGAGGCTCCAATCTGCACCATCGGCCCCTCCGACCACCACCACCACCATTCACGCACACACCACTTTCATACTAGGCAATGTGGGTGATGTGTCTTGCCTAAGGACACAACGGCAGTTTTTGCCACTGGCCCCACTGTGGCACCTGGAATTCCCAGTGTCTCCATCCAAGTACTAACCAGACCCTGAGCTCCTGAGACCTGAGGGATCAGACTGTGATGAGCCGGTGTGGAAACTGACTCCTGTGAGCTTAAGTCATGTTCTAATGTTCTCATGTTCCTGGTCACAGAGCTGGAGTCGTGTTTAGTTTTGTGGTGAGGGGACGACATTAGAACAGATCAGAGAACTGTGTGATACGGAACATTTAAGACTTTTGTAAAGTGTTTTGTGACTCATGGTTGAGTTTTTTAAAGGCCTGGTGCTTTACACTCTCAGCCTCACAGACTCTGTGTGTGTTCTTTCTACAGATGTTCCACCTGCAGAGTTCAGCACAGGCTCAAACACACACACTAACACATGAGGACACTAACACATGAGGACACTAACACATGAGGACACTAACACATGAGGACACAAACACAAGGACACAAACACACAAACACACAAACACATGAGGACACAAACACACAAACACATGAGGACACAAACACATGAGGACACAAACACACGAGGACACAAACACACGAGGACACAAACACACGAGGACACAAACACACGAGGACACAAACACACAGACACACAAACACATGAGGACACAAACACATGAGGACACAAACACATGAGGACACAAACACACGAGGACACAAACACACGAGGACACAAACACACGAGGACACAAACACACGAGGACACAAACACACGAGGACACAAACACACAGGGACACAAACACATGAGGACACAAACACACAAACACATGA
>CM060659.1:785033-793460 GCA_030686955.1 Odontamblyopus rebecca
CTGCTCAGGGAGCTGCGGAGGAGGGAGGAGGTGTCACACTGGAGCTACATTTGAAAAACAGTCGCTGTATTTCTCTTTCTTTGGAAAATCCTCTGTACATTTAAAATGAAAACTACCACCTCATGACATCACACAGTAGAACAGAGCATTTTGAGCTTTGGAAACGTAGACAGACCACAGACTGTTATAAATGGACACAGCTAACGCGCTAGTCGCTGCCATCCAAACAGGAAGTGCTCCAGGCGGCTCTTCCGGCTCCTGACTCTAGCTCCATGACACTGGAATATTATGGCTCCTCTCTGGAGCTGCTGCTGTGGCCTTTGGTCTGAAATGTTCTTCTGAATCCATGACACTGTTTTTACTTTGCTGTTTTGTCCGTCACAGAAACCCCCTTCATCACAGAGTCTCCTGTAAGCGAGAGCTTCACTGAGCTGAAGCTGAGCTGTGGAGACGTCACACTGACTCAGTCTGAGACAGAGTTCCTCAAACATGTGGATGAAACAAACACAACTTCAGCTCTGAGTGTGACCAGAGACATCAGAACATCAGAACATCAGAACAGCAGAACAGCAGAACATCAGAACAGCAGAACATCAGAACATCAGAACATCAGAACATCAGAACATCAGAACATCAGAACATCAGAACAGCAGAACATCAGAACATCAGAACAGCAGAACAGCAGAACATGGATTAAGCTCAGAGTCGGTTTATGTGATTCAGGAGTTTTGTCATTTATTTTCGATCCTCGGGCAGGTCTCTGTGGGTCCCTGTGGGTCTCTGTGGGTCCCTGTGGGTGTCTGTGAGTCTCTGTGGGCCTCTGTGGGTCTGTGTGGGTCTCTGTGGGTCTCTGTGGGTCTGTGTGAGTCTCTGTGGGTCTCTGTGGGTCTCTGTGGGTCTCTGTGGGTCTCCGTGGGTCTCTGTGGGTTTCTGTGGGTCTCTGTGGGTCTCTGTGGGTCTCTGTGGGTCTCTCTGGGCCTCTGTTGGCCTCTGTGGGTCTCTGTGGGCCTCTGTTGGCCTCTGTGGGTCTCTGTGGGCCTCTGTGGGTCTCTGTGGGTCTCTGTGAGTCTCTGTTGGTCTCTGTGGGTCTCTGTTGGTCTGTGTGGGCCTCTGTGGGTCTGTGTGGGTCTCTGTGGGTCTCTGTGGGTCTGTGTGAGTCTCTGTGGGTCTCTGTGGGTCTCTGTGGGTCCCTGTGGGTCTCTGTGGGTCTCTGTGGGTCTTTGTGGGTCTCTGTGGGTCTCTGTGGGTCTCTGTGGGTCTTTGTGGGTCTCTGTGGGTCTCTGTGGGTCTCTGTGGGTCTCTGTGGGTCTCTGTGGGTCTCTGTGGGTCTCTGTGGGTCTCTGTGGGTCTCTGTGGGTCTCTGTGGGTCTCTGTGGGTCTCTGTGGGTCTCTGTGGGTCCCTGTGGGTCTCTGTGGGTCTCTGTGGGTCTCTGTGGGTCTCTGTGGGTCTCTGTGGGTCTCTGTGGGTCTCTGTGGGTCTCTGTGGGTCTCTGTGGGTCTCTGTGGGTCTTTGTGGGTCTCTGTGGGTCTCTGTGGGTCTCTGTGGGTCTCTGTGGGTCTCTGTGGGTCTCTGTGTGGGTCTCTGTGGGTCTCTGTGGGTCTCTGTGGGTGTCTGTGGGTCTCTGTGAGTCTCTGTGGGTCTCTGTGGGTCTCTGTGGGTCTCTGTGAGTCTCTGTGGGTCTCTGTGGGTCTTTGTGGGTCTCTGTGGGTCTCTGTGGGTCTTTGTGGGTCTCTGTGGGTCTCTGTGGGTCTCTGTGGGTCTCTGTGGGTCTCTGTGGGTCTCTGTGGGTCTTTGTGGGTCTCTGTGGGTCTCTGTGGGTCTCTGTGGGTCTCTGTGGGTCTCTGTGGGTCTCTGTGGGTCTCTGTGGGTCTCTGTGGGTCTGTGTGGGTCTCTGTGGGTCTCTGTGGGTCTCTGTGGGTCTCTGTGGGTCTCTGTGGGTGTCTGTGGGTCTCTGTGGGTCTCTGTGGGTCTCTGTGGGTCTTTGTGGGTCTCTGTGAGTCTCTGTGAGTCTCTGTGAGTCTCTGTGAGTCTCTGTGAGTCTCTGTGAGTCTCTGTGAGTCTCTGTGAGTCTCTGTGAGTCTCTGTGAGTCTCTGTGAGTCTCTGTGAGTCTCTGTGAGTCTCTGTGAGTCTCTGTGGGTCTCTGTGGGTCTCTGTGGGTCTCTGTGGGTCTCTGTGGGTCTCTGTGGGTCTCTGTGGGTCTCTGTGGGTCTCTGTGGGTCTCTGTGGGCCTCTGTGGGCCTCTGTGGGTCTCTGTGGGTCTCTGTGGGCCTCTGTGGGTCTCTGTGGCCAGAGTTCAGGCTCCGGATGAAGGTGTTGGAGCTTTTTCAGTCCGGGGGCTTTAGAAGGACCTGCCTGAGGAGATACGGCTGCACCATCCGGATCATCTTTTAAATCACTTCTTGACCTTCCTCTAACTCCTCTAACTGGTTTTAATTCTTTTTATTCCCTCTCTTTGATTCATTTATTTGAATGAATCTGATTTGCTGCTTCATTGACTGTTTCTTTGTTTTATGTGCTGTTTTTATGTGTTCTGCGCTGGTCACTGCTGCTTCTACAGCACTTTGTAAACCCTGTTTTAAATGCGCTTTATAAATACAGATTTATTATGATTATTATTGTTATTTATGATTCCTGAAGTTTGAAGCTGCTCACAGTCTGGAGGAGGAGAAGTGCTTCATCAGCCACAGACTGAAGAAGGAAAAGATGCTGTTCCACGGTTCAGTCATGAAAACATGAATAAATGTGAGACTATAGAGGGACAGATAATACTCCCTACAACTGTACAACGCCTCACCTACAGAGCATTACTCCTGAAAGCTTTACTCCTGAAGCTTTACTCACAGCATTCTTCACTCACTCCAGACCCGGAGGCGGGACATAAATCAAACGCACTGGATGGATATTTGTTTTTTACTGACAGTTTTTACACACATTTATATAATTTACGTCTTATTGACAGCGTCTCTTTTTATTGCTACTTATTTAGAAGTTTATTACCATTTAAAATATAGTTTTACTCTGTTATTGTAACTTAAAAATAATGTGCTGTGTGAGCGGCTGTGTCCAAGTCATTTCCCTGTGGATCAATAAATTCTGTCAAAGTCCAAAACTGAGTCGCTTTTTCCCCCAGTCATTTTAAAAGGAAAAAGGGACTTTTTACTTTGCACAATGTGTTTCTGCTGCACAACAATTAAAAACTGAATACAGCAGAGCTGTGCACAGATATAACACACACACATATACACACATATACACACACACACACATACACACACACAGACACACACACACACACATACACACACACAGACACACACACACACATATACACACAGACACACACACAGACACACATACACACACACAGACACACACACACACATATATACACACACACACACACACGCATACACTCACACACATACACACACACATATACACACACACACACACATACACACACACACACACACACACACACACACTCTCACACACACAGCAGATCTTGCAGAGTTCATCTGAGCCGAGACTGCGTCTGTAAAATTGTGGAACATGAATAATTCTGGGCGGATCTCAAAGTCAGAGCTGAGCAGAGCGTCGAGGACGGAGGTCACGGAACATTTTACACTTTATTCTGGTCCAAAACTGCACTAAGAAACTTACAAATAATAATGATACACAAAGAAGCAATGAAAAGAAAATGAGGCTTTAAGACTGTGGTAAGAAGAAAAAGCTGATGGTGAAAATATGAGTGGGTGATGATGGAGTGAAGTATAATGTTTATTAAAAATGGGGGAAAAGAAAGAGAGAGGAAGGGAAATTAAATCATAAACTGGCCTAAATATAAATATAAAGGGGCGTAGCAGTGGTCAGGGGGGCGAGTGTGGTTGTTTTATGGTAATTACTGCTTTTTGTTAAATGTTATTTTCTATTTTCTTTAACGAAAAAGATCCTTTTACACGTGTTGTTTCGAATGGTTCCAGAGTATTTTAGACTTCTCGTGTTTTTACCACAGGAGTTTTGATGCTAAAAATACTTTCACTGCAAAAACAAAATCGAGTCAAGTTAAAATAACTTGAAGTAAAAACGATTAATCAGGATTTGAATAAAATTATGACCAATGGAATAAGACAGTTTGGAGTTCAAATATGAAAGTTCCTGTTGCTGCGCTAAAGGTGAGAAAAACACAGCTCTTTGCTCTTAAAATAAGAAACTGACTTATTCCATTGGTTCATTATTTCACTTGTCAAGTTGGATCTTCTCAAATAAATAAATGTTCTTGATCTTCTGACTCACGTCGATGTGGTTTTTTGCAGTGTGTGGGCTCGCTTCTGCACAGATCTGACAGGTAACTTGGTCTGACGGTGTAATTGCTTTGACTCTATGGAAATATGTTTTTATTTTTTTATATTGTGGCAAACCCTCCAGCAGGAAAGTTCCACACTGCGGCTTTAAAGCTGCTTTTAAGCTGCTTTTGGCACATCTGCTTCAAGTTTCAGTTTTATTTGTTAAATTTACTGAGAGAAAATGAAAAAATATGAAAAGACTGTCATAGCAACCGGCATGCTAACAGAGCATTACCGTCCTGGTGACCATGACGTGAGTGCAGTGACATCACGCTGGGGGAGTTCTACATGTGTCTCTATGGGGGAATGTTTAGGAGTTACCATGGAGACACAATTCACACATTAACAAACACGGGCAGAAAAGTTTTAAGAAACTCAAGAAAAATCATTTAAAAATCACCCTTTCACAATAAAACAGATCATCCTTTCACAACGAACGCTCAAGTGTCCCAACACGTCCCTGAACACGAACGCTCAAGTGTCCCAACACGTCCCTGAACACGAACGCTCAAGTGTCCCAACACGTCCCTGAACACGAACGCTCAAGTGTCCCAACACGTCCCTGAACACAAACGCTCAAGTGTCCCAGCACGTCCCTGAACACAAACGCTCCAAGTGTCCCAACCGTCCATGAACACGAACGCTCAAGTGTCCCAACACGTCCCTTAACACTAACGCTCAAGTGTCCCAACACGTCCCTGAACACGAACGCTCAAGTGTCCCAGCACGTCCCTGAACACGAGAACGCTCAAGTGTCCCAGCACGTCCCTGAACACAAACGCTCAAGTGTCCCAGCACGTCCCTGAACACAAACGGCTCCAAGTGTCCCAACACGTCCTGAACACAAACGCTCAAGTGTCCCAGCACGTCCCTGAACACAAACGCTCAAGTGTCCCAGCACGTCCCTGAACACGAACGCTCAAGTGTCCCAACACGTCCCTGAACACGAACGCTCAGAGTGTCCCAGCACGTCCCTGAACACAAATGCTCAAGTGTCCCAGCACGTCCCTGAACACAAACGCTCAGAGTGTCCCAACACGTCCATGAACACAAACGCTCCAAGTGTCCCAGCACGTCCTGAACACAAACGCTCAAGTGTCCCAGCACGTCCCTGAACCACGAACGCTCAAGTGTCCCAGCACGTCCTGAACACGAACGCTCAAGTGTCCCAGCACGTCCCCTGAACACAAACGCTCAAGTGTCCCAACCGTCCCTGAACACGAACGGCTCAAGTGTCCCAACACGTCCCTGAACACAAACGCTCAAGTGTCCCAGCACGTCCCTGAACACGAACGCTCAAGTGTCCCAGCACGTCCCTGAACACAAATGCTCAAGTGTCCCAGCACGTCCCTGAACACAAACGCTCAAGTGTCCCAGCACGTCCATGAACACAAACGCTCAAGTGTCCCAGCACGTCCCTGAACACAAACGCTCAAGTGTCCCAGCACGTCCTGAACACGAGCGCTCCAAGTGTCCCAACACGTCCCTGAACCACGAACGCTCAAGTGTCCCAGCACGTCCCTGAACACAAATGCTCCGTGTCCCAGCACGTCCATGAACACAAACGCTCAAGTGTCCCAACACGTCCATGAACACAAACGCTCAAGTGTCCCAACACGTCCATGAACACGGCAGCTCAAGTGTCCCAACACGTCCATGAACACAAGCGCTCAAGTGTCCCAGCACGTCCATGAACACAAACGCTCAAGTGTCCCAACACGTCCCTGAACACGAGACGCTCAGAGTGTCCCCAGCACGTCCCTGAACACGAACGCTCAAGTGTCCCAGCACGTCCCTGAACACGAGAACGCTCCAGAGTGTCCCAAGCCGTCCTGAACACAAATGCTCCAGAGTGTCCCAACACGTCCCTGAACACAAACGCTCAAGTGTCCCAACACGTCCATGAACACAAACGCTCAGAGTGTCCCAACACGTCCTGAACACAAACGCTCAAGTGTCCCAACACGTCCCTGAACACAAACGCTCAGAGTGTCCCAACACGTCCCTGAACACGAACGCTCAAGTGTCCCAGCACGTCCCTGAACACGAACGCTCCAAGTGTCCCAACACGTCCCTGAACACAAACGCTCAAGTGTCCCAACACGTCCATGAACACAAATGCTCCATGAAATGAACACAAACGCTCAAGTGTCCCAACACGTCCCTGAACACTGAAACGCTCAGAGTGTCCCAGCACGTCCCTGAACACGAGCGGCTCAAGTGTCCCAGCACGTCCCTGAACACAAACGCTCCAGAAGTGTCCCAACACGTCCGCATGAACACGAACGCTCAAGTGTCCCAGCACGTCCCTGAACACAAACGCTCAAGTGTCCCAGCACGTCCATGAACACAAACGCTCCAAGTGTCCCCGCACGTCCATGAACACAGCTGGCACCAAGTGTCCCAGCCGTCCATGAACACAAGCGCTCAAGTGTCCCAACACGTCCGCAGACACAAACGCTCCAGAGTGTCCCAACACGTCCGTCCATGAACACAAACAGCTCAAGTGTCCCAACACGTCCATGAACACAAACGCTCAAGTGTCCCAACACGTCCATGAGCCACAAACGGCTCCAAGTGTCCCCAACACGTCCCTGAACACAAACGCTCAGAGTGTCCCAACACGTCCCTGAACACAAACGCTCAAGTGTCCCAACACGTCCCTGGGCACAAACGCTCAAGTGTCCCAGCACGTCCATGAACACAAACGCTCAGAGTGTCCCAGCACGTCCATGAACACAAACGCTCAGAGTGTCCCAGCACGTCCATGAACACAAACGCTCCAAGTGTGCTCCCCAACACGTCCCTGAACACAAACGCTCAAGTGTCCCAACACGTCCTGAACCACAGCTCAAGTGTCCCAACCACGTCCCTGAACACGAACGCTCAAGTGTCCCAGCACGTCCCTGAACACGAACGCTCCAAGTGTCCCAACACGTCCCTGAACACGAACGCTCAAGTGTCCCAGCACGTCCCTGAACACGTCCCTGAACACGAACGGCTCAAGTGTCCCAACACGTCCATGAACACGAAGCGCTCCAAGTGTCCCAACACGTCCCTGAACACAAATGCTCAAGTGTCCCAACACGTCCCATGAACCACGAACGCTCAAGTGTCCCAGCACGTCCCTGAACACAAACGCTCAAGTGTCCCAACACGTCCCTGAACACAGAACTCCAAGTGTCCCAGCACGTCCCTGAACACGAACGCTCAAGTGTCCCAGCACGTCCATGAACACGAAGCGGCTCCAAGTGTCCCAACACGTCCATGAACACAAACGCTCAAGTGTCCCAACACGTCCCTGAACACAAACAGCTCCAAGTGTCCCCAACACGTCCCTGAACACAGCGCTCAAGTGTCCCAACACGTCCATGAACACGTAACAGCTCAAGTGTCCCAACACGTCCTGAACACAAACGCTCAAGTGTCCCAGCACGTCCCTGAACACAAACGCTCAAGTGTCCCAACACGTCCCTGAACACTTCTGTGATTTCTGTTCAAACTATCTATCTCGCTTTTTATTTTATGGCTGTTTTACCTTTTTAAGGAAATTATTGAATTCGATTCAATAATTCATCAAACTGAAGTATGTTTAAAAAAACAAACCTGTAATTAGGCAAATCTGTTTCTGTGAGAACAGCATCCTGAGAATGAACGGTTCACGACTGGACCCTCCAGTCTCTCCCAACGGCATTTAAAAACATAGATCTGTCAGCTTTGATTACCTCAGAGTGTTTTGCTCCAGGACAAAAGGAACAAAAATTTCCATCCTAAACCTTATTTGAGGCGCGCGGACAGATGCACATATCGATCGCAAACGTTAACCCGCTTTTGTTGGGAGCAGAGGGCGCGTTTGTCATTCAGACGGAGCTCAGCTCAAGTCCATCTCAGAATCAGAAACCAGCTGATGTTTAAATGTATCTCCAGAGGAGCCACAGGACACTTCTGTCCCAAACTCAGAGCTTTAGTGAAGAAAAGTGTACGGGACACATCTTCATGGGGAGAGATAAAAGTTTAAATCTAACTGCTCTCACAGAGACACTCACACTCAGCTCATTAGAGGCTCACTGTTTGGAGAA
>CM060659.1:793560-796060 GCA_030686955.1 Odontamblyopus rebecca
TCCCCTAGTGCCTCCCGCTCAGTTCCATTTCTCTCCAGCGACTTGTCAGGAATCAGAAACACTCGGCGGTTTGAAACCCGGAAGTTGTAGTCAGCGCTCGGGCCAATCAGCTGTGAGCGGTGAAGCCCTGAGGGTCAGTGCCTCTGGGTCGCTTTCGTGTCCAACACAACAGGAAACGTCCAGATGGATGGAGACGGAGACAGACATTTGTGTCGGCAACAATTCCCGAGATCGAGGATTTAAAGCCGGAACAAAGAGAATGTTTGGTGAATTTTATCAAGGGGAAAGATGTTATTGCCCTTCTTCCTACAGGATTTGCTGTTGTGTCAGGATTAATATGACTCCACTGAGCGTTCGGCGCATTCAGAGGTCACCACCACCACAGCAGCGACTGGTTCAATAAAAAAGTCCCCGTCTACCGTTAAGTGAATGAATCCAAATGCTACAAAGTCAGACAGTTTCCACCAAGTGAAACTGGCTGAAGAACCTACATTTCAGAACTGCATCTATATATAACCTAGAAAAGAACCTATAAAATCTATATATAACCTATAAAAGAACATAGCACAAATGAAGTACAAGCGATAGTGTTTTGTGTTGGTGCGTTTGATGAGGCGGCTTCAAGGGAGGTCAGTTCACTTCATATGTAAAAACATCTCTCACTGCTGCTGTGGCCTCGTCCTTTTGGTCTTAAATGTTCACATGAACCCACTCTACAGGATCCTGGGGTTTGGATTTCAACATTTTGTCCATTAATACATTTCTAATCCTAATATGGAACTCCTAATTAGAGTAGAAACGGCTGGCCTGGTGAGCTTCATTTGACTGGAGCCGGCGCTGTGTCGAGTGTTCTTTGTGCAGTCTGAGGAAGGAGCCTGGAACAGCTTCTTTGGGGTTCAGCTCACACTTTCTGAAATAATCCTTTTTATCTGTTTCTCCTCTCTGGAATTTCTCCCTCCCACATTTTGTGCTGGCTTAAAGCCGCCTCCAGCAGCTCAGGTCATACATTATGTGGCCGCTCAGGTCCTCCAGGGTCAGCTGAACTCTGCACCTGTCAGGGCGGCAGGTGCAACCTGAAACTTTCAGGAAAACTCCTGCATGTGTTTAAAGGGCCCGTGTGACACTGCACTATGTCCTCACAAACCTGCAGATAGAACACGAGCTCTTTCCTCAGGCTGAAAACACTGCTCCACCTTGTGATGTCATCATGTGGTGATACAGGGAGTGCAAGGGTGTGTGTGCGGGGTGTGTGTGCAGGGTGTGTGTGCGGGTATGTGTGCAGGGTGTGTGTGCGGGTGTGTGTGAGGGTGTGTGTGAGGGTGTGTGTGCGGGCGGGTGTGAGGGTGTGTGTGCAGGGTGTGTGTGCGGGGTGTGTGTGCAGGGTGCGTGTGCGGGCGGGTGTGAGGGTGTGTGTGCAGGGTGTGTGTGCGGGGTGTGTGTGCAGGGTGTGTGTGCGGGTATGTGTGCAGGGTGTGTGTGCGGGTGTGTGTGAGGGTGTGTGTGCGGGGTGTGTGTGCGGGTATGTGTGCAGGGTGTGTGTGCGGGTGTGTGTGCGGGGTGTGTATGTGGGGTGTGTGTGCGGGGTGTGTGTGCGGGTATGTGTGCAGGGTGTGTGTGTGCGGGTGTGTGTGTGCGGGGTGTGTGTGCAGGGTGTGTGTGTGCGGGGTGCGTGTGCAGGGTGTGTGTGCGGGTGTGTGTGCGGGGTGTGTGTGCAGGGTGTGTGTGCAGAGGTGTTGGTGCTGGTGTATGTGCAGGGTGTGTGTGCAGGGTGTGTGTGCAGAGGTGTTGATGCTGGTGTGTGTGCAGGGTGTGTGTGCAGGGTGTTGGTGCTGGTGTATGAGCAGGGTGTGTGTGCAGGGTGTGTGTGCAGGATGTTGGTGCTGGTGTGTGTGCAGGGTGTTGGTGCTGGTGTGTGCAGGGTGTTGGCGCTGGTGTGTGCGGGGTGCGTGTGCAGGGTGTTGGTGCTGGTGTGTGCAGAGTGTGTGTGCAGGGTGTGTGTGGTGTGTGTGTGCCGGGCGCGTGTGCAGGGTGTTGGTGCTGGTGTGTGCAGGGTGTGTGTGCCGGGTGTTGGTGCTGGTGTGTGTACAGGGTGTGTGTGCGGGGTGTTGGTGCTGGTGTGTGTGCGGGGTGTGTGTGCGGGGTGTGTGTGTGCAGGGTGTGTGTGTGCAGGGTGTGTGTGCAGGGTGTGTGTGGGTTGGGTGTGTGTGCTGGGTGTTGGTGCGGGTGTGTGTGTGCTGGGTGTGGGTGGTGGGTGTTGGTGCTGGTGTGTGTTCAGGGTGTGTGTGTGGGGTGTGTGTGCATGGTGTGTGTGGTGGGTGTGTGTGCTGGGTGTTGGTGCTGGTGTGTGTGCTGGGTGTGTGCAGGGTGTGTGTGCAGGGTGTTGGTGCTGGTGTGTGTGCAGGGTGTGTGTGCAGGGTGTTAGTGCTGGTGTGTGTGCAGGGTGTGTGTGCAGGTTGTGTGTGCTGGATGTTGGTGCTGGTGTGTGTGCAGGGTGTGTGTG
>CM060659.1:806060-878560 GCA_030686955.1 Odontamblyopus rebecca
AGTGTCCCAACACGTCCCTGAACACAAATGCTCAAGTGTCCCAACACGTCCCTGAACACAAACGCTCAAGTGTCCCAACACGTCCATGAACACAAACGCTCAAGTGTCCCAACACGTCCCTGAACACAAACGCTCAAGTGTCCCAACACGTCCCTGAACACGAACGCTCAAGTGTCCCAACACGTCCCTGAACACGAACGCTCAAGTGTCCCAACACGTCCCTGAACACAAACGCTCAAGTGTCCCAACACGTCCCTGAACACGAACGCTCAAGTGTCCCAACACGTCCCTGAACACAAACGCTCAAGTGTCCCAACACGTCCCTGAACACGAACGCTCAAGTGTCCCAACACGTCCCTGAACACAAATGCTCAAGTGTCCCAACACGTCCCTGAACACAAACGCTCAAGTGTCCCAACACGTCCATGAACACAAACGCTCAAGTGTCCCAACACGTCCCTGAACACAAACGCTCAAGTGTCCCAACACGTCCCTGAACACGAACGCTCAAGTGTCCCAACACGTCCCTGAACACACGAACGCTCAAGTGTCCCAACACGTCCCTGAACACAAATGCTCAAGTGTCCCAACACGTCCATGAACACAAACGCTCAAGTGTCCCAACACGTCCATGAACACAAACGCTCAAGTGTCCCAACACGTCCATGAACACGAACGCTCAAGTGTCCCAACACGTCCATGAACACAAACGCTCAAGTGTCCCAACACGTCCATGAACACAAACGCTCAAGTGTCCCAACACGTCCCTGAACACGAACGCTCAAGTGTCCCAACACGTCCCTGAACACGAACGCTCCAAGTGTCCCAACACGTCCCTGAACACGAACGCTCAAGTGTCCCAACACGTCCCTGAACACAAATGCTCAAGTGTCCCAACACGTCCCTGAACACAAACGCTCAAGTGTCCCAACACGTCCATGAACACAAACGCTCAAGTGTCCCAACACGTCCCTGAACACAAACGCTCAAGTGTCCCAACACGTCCCTGAACACAAACGCTCAAGTGTCCCAACACGTCCCTGAACACGAACGCTCAAGTGTCCCAACACGTCCCTGAACACGAACGCTCAAGTGTCCCAACACGTCCCTGAACACAAACGCTCAAGTGTCCCAACACGTCCATGAACACTAACGCTCAAGTGTCCCAACACGTCCCTGAACACAAACGCTCAAGTGTCCCAACACGTCCCTGAACACGAACGCTCAAGTGTCCCAACACGTCCCTGAACACAAACGCTCAAGTGTCCCAACACGTCCATGAACACGAACGCTCAAGTGTCCCAACACGTCCCTGAACACAAACGCTCAAGTGTCCCAACACGTCCATGAACACAAACGCTCAAGTGTCCCAACACGTCCATGAACACAAACGCTCAAGTGTCCCAACACGTCCATGAACACAAACGCTCAAGTGTCCCAACACGTCCATGAACACAAACGCTCAAGTGTCCCAACACGTCCATGAACACAAACGCTCAAGTGTCACAACACGTCCCTGAACACAAACGCTCAAGTGTCCCAACACGTCCCTGAACACGAACGCTCAAGTGTCCCAACACGTCCCTGAACACAAACGCTCAAGTGTCCCAACACGTCCATGAACACAAACGCTCAAGTGTCCCAACACGTCCATGAACACAAACGCTCAAGTGTCCCAACACGTCCATGAACACAAACGCTCAAGTGTCCCAACACGTCCCTGAACACAAACGCTCAAGTGTCCCAACACGTCCCTGAACACGAACGCTCAAGTGTCCCAACACGTCCCTGAACACGAACGCTCAAGTGTCCCAACACGTCCCTGAACACGAACGCTCAAGTGTCCCAACACGTCCCTGAACACGAACGCTCAAGTGTCCCAACACGTCCCTGAACACGAACGCTCAAGTGTCCCAACACGTCCATGAACACGAACGCTCAAGTGTCCCAACACGTCCCTGAACACAAACGCTCAAGTGTCCCAACACGTCCATGAACACGAATGCTCAAGTGTCCCAACACGTCCATGAACACGAATGCTCAAGTGTCCCAACACGTCCATGAACACAAACGCTCAAGTGTCCCAACACGTCCCTGAACACGAACGCTCAAGTGTCCCAACACGTCCCTGAACACGAACGCTCAAGTGTCCCAACACGTCCATGAACACGAACGCTCAAGTGTCCCAACACGTCCATGAACACAAACGCTCAAGTGTCCCAACACGTCCCTGAACACGAACGCTCAAGTGTCCCAACACGTCCCTGAACACGAACGCTCAAGTGTCCCAACACGTCCATGAACACAAACGCTCAAGTGTCCCAACACGTCCCTGAACACGAACGCTCAAGTGTCCCAACACGTCCCTGAACACTTCTGTGATTTCTGTTCAAACTATCTATCTCGCTTTTTATTTTATGGCTGTTTTACCTTTTTAAAGGGAAATTATTGAATTCGATTCAATAATTCATCAAACTGAAGTATGTTTAAAAAAAACAAACCTGTAATTAGGCAAATCTGTTTCTGTGAGAACAGAATCCTGGGAATGAACGGTTCACGACTGGACCCTCCAGTCTCTCCCAACGGCATTTAAAAACATAGATCTGTCAGCTTTGATTACCTCAGAGTGTTTTGCTCCAGGACAAAAGACAAAAATTTCCATCCTAAACCTTATTTGAGGCGCGCGGACAGATGCACATATCGATCGCAAACGTTAACCCGCTTTTGTTGGGAGCAGAGGGCGCGTTTGTCATTCAGACGGAGCTCAGCTCAAGTCCATCTCAGAATCAGAAACCAGCTGATGTTTAAATGTATCTCCAGAGGAGCCACAGGACACTTCTGTCCCAAACTCAGAGCTTTAGTGAAGAAAAGTGTACGGGACACATCTTCATGGGGAGAGATAAAAGTTTAAATCTAACTGCTCTCACAGAGACACTCACACTCAGCTCATTAGAGGCTCACTGTTTGGAGAATTCGTCAAATCTGAGACATTCAAAAAGTATTCAGCATCAACTTTAAATGAGTCTAAGCATCGAGGAGGGATGGAGCTGCAGAGGAGCAGCACCCCCCACTGTCCACACACAGCTCTGCAGTGGAGTCTACAGTTCTGGTTTGATTCGTCTTTTCACAGATCTGTTTGTTCTGGAGCTGAGGAGACTCAGACTGAGCACGAGTTTAACTTGAGAATCTCTGAGTCACTGACCTCGTTATGTGCACGAGCATCAGCAGCTGCTTCTGGAGCAGAGAGCGGCTCTCAGAGTCCGGCTCTCCAGTATCGGCTCTTAGACACCGGATCTCTGAACCCGGCTCTCTGAGAGCGGCTCCTTGTTTCTGGTAGTGATTCCATTCGCTCTATATTTCTTTGATGCTTATCGTCAGATGCCCTTTCAGTGTTTAGATGCTGCTGTGTCTCTGTTCTGAATCGTCTCTTCTGTGATAGCGTCTCTCTGCCTTCTGTCCTTTCCCCATTTCCTCTGTGGCAAAAGCCAAACATTTTAATTGAATTTCAGAGCTTTTAATGTCTACATTAGGCTAATCAGAGAAGGAGCTGGAGCTGTTTATCTCGACCTTGGTGGAATTAGCTGAGGGTTTGTGTGGACGTTTAAGAGTATATATATATATATATACACCATGTGCGTGGGTCGTGCTCACAGGTGCAGGCTTCACAGGGCCCTGCTCTCTGCTCATGTGGAAGAATACAGAGGAGGTCCACAGTGGAGGCTCCAGGCTCTTCTCTCTGATGCAGGACACATAGAACATGAGGGGAACTGTAACCTTCTGAGAGCCTCGCGCTGGAATGCAAAACACAGCCCCAAAACCCCCGGGGCCCTCAGGCAAATTTGATTAAAAGTTTGTTTTTCTTCACTCTCCACAAACGCGGCGCCCGTCGATGCGGCACTGACAGTTAATTGGACTTGGCAGGGGCACGAGTTCATTCGTCAGCATTGTGTGGGGCTGGTCCACCAGGAGCAGGACAATCAATGTCCCTCAGGACACTCTGTAATCACTGAAACACACCGATGAAGTCCAGGGTTAAACAGCACAGAGCAGGTGAGAGACGAGGAGACGAGGAGGAGAGGAGGAGGAGAGGAGGAAGAGAGGAGGAAGAGAGGGAGCAGGTGAGAGAGGAGTGAGGAAGACTGCTAATGCTCCCACTACACAAGGACACTGCAATGCTACAACCACAGAGAGAGAGAGAGAGAGGAGGAGAGGAAAGAGAGACCATGACTGCACAAGGACACTGCAATCAAAGACAGAGAGGAAGAGAGGAGGAGAGAAGCAGAGAGTCAGAGCAGGTGAGAGAGGAGAGACTGCAACAGCCACAGAGAGAGGGAAAGAGAGACATCCCAGGAGAGGCAGAAAGAGACAGAGTGAGAGAGACAAAGAGGCAGAGAGACAGAGCCTGAGCCCGATCGCCCACATCTGAGATCCCCGTCACTCCAGTGGCCTCATGAACACAGCAGCTCCACACTGCCCCCTGTGTCCGACACCAACACCTGCACTTCCGTCTCCCGCCCCACGACCGCTCAAAGGTTCAGAGCCTCATTCACTGTTTCTCTCCTTCACTGTTTCTCTCCTTCACTGTTTCTCTCCTTCACTGTTTCTCTCCTTCACTGTTTCTCTCATTCACTGTTTCTCTCCTTCACTGTTTCTCTCATTCACTGTTTCTCTCATTCACTGTTTCTCTCATTCACTGTTTCTCTCCTTCACTGTTTCTCTCATTCACTGTTTCTCTCCTTCACTGTTTCTCTCATTCACTGTTTCTCTCATTCACTGTTTCTCTCCTTCACTGTTTCTCTCCTTCACTGTTTCTCTCCTTCACTGTTTCTCTCCTTCACTGTTTCTCTCCTTCACTGTTTCTCTCCTTCACTGTTTCTCTCATTCACTGTTTCTCTCCTTCAGTTTCTCTCATTCACTGTTTCTCTCATTCACTGTTTCTCTCATTCACTGTTTCTCTCATTCACTGTTTCTCTCATTCACTGTTTCTCTCCTTCACTGTTTCTCTCATTCACTGTTTCTCTCATTCACTGTTTCTCTCCTTCACTGTTTCTCTCCTTCACTGTTTCTCTCCTTCACTGTTTCTCTCCTTCACTGTTTCTCTCCTTCACTGTTTCTCTCCTTCACTGTTTCTCTCATTCACTGTTTCTCTCCTTCACTGTTTCTCTCCTTCACTGTTTCTCTCCTTCAGTTTCTCTCATTCACTGTTTCTCTCCTTCACTGTTTCTCTCCTTCACTGTTTCTCTCATTCACTGTTTCTCTCATTCACTGTTTCTCTCCTTCACTGTTTCTCTCCTTCACTGTTTCTCTACGTCACTGTTTCTCTCATTCACTGTTTCTCTCATTCACTGTTTCTCTCCTTCACTGTTTCTCTCATTCACTGTTTCTCTCATTCACTGTTTCTCTCCTTCACTGTTTCTCTCCTTCACTGTTTCTCTCATTCACTGTTTCTCTCATTCACTGTTTCTCTCCTTCACTGGTTCTCTCCTTCACTGTTTCTCTCCTTCACTGTTTCTCTCCTTCACTGTTTCTCTCCTTCACTGTTTCTCTCCTTCACTGTTTCTATAATTCACTGTTTCTCTCATTCACTGTTTCTCTCATTCACTGTTTCTCTCCTTCACTGTTTCTCTCATTCACTGTTTCTCTCCTTCACTGTTTCTCTCCTTCACTGTTTCTCTCATTCACTGTTTCTCTCCTTCACTGTTTCTCTCCTTCACTGTTTCTCTCATTCACTGTTTCTCTCCTTCACTGTTTCTCTCCTTCACTGTTTCTCTCCTTCACTGTTTCTCTCCTTCACTGTTTCTCTCATTCACTGTTTCTCTCATTCACTGTTTCTCTCCTTCACTGTTTCTCTCCTTCACTGTTTCTCTCCTTCACTGTTTCTCTCCTTCACTGTTTCTCTCCTTCACTGTTTCTCTCCTTCACTGTTTCTCTCATTCACTGTTTCTCTCATTCACTGTTTCTCTCCTTCACTGTTTCTCTCCTTCACTGTTTCTCTCCTTCACTGTTTCTCTCATTCACTGTTTCTCTCCTTCACTGTTTCTCTCCTTCACTGTTTCTCTCCTTCACTGTTTCTCTCCTTCACTGTTTCTCTCATTCACTGTTTGTATCATTCACTGTTTCTCTCCTTCACTGTTTCTCTCCTTCACTGTTTCTCTCCTTCACTGTTTCTCTCCTTCACTGTTTCTCTCCTTCACTGTTTCTCTCCTTCACTGTTTCTCTCCTTCACTGTTTCTCTCATTCACTGTTTCTCTCCTTCACTGTTTCTCTCCTTCACTGTTTCTCTCCTTCACTGTTTCTCTCCTTCACTGTTTCTCTCATTCACTGTTTCTCTCCTTCACTGTTTCTCTCCTTCACTGTTTCTCTCATTCACTGTTTCTCTCCTTCACTGTTTCTCTCATTCACTGTTTCTCTCCTTCACTGTTTCTCTCATTCACTGTTTCTCTCCTTCACTGTTTCTCTCCTTCACTGTTTCTCTCCTTCACTGTTTCTCTCCTTCACTGTTTCTCTCATTCACTGTTTCTCTCCTTCACTGTTTCTCTCATTCACTGTTTCTCTCCTTCACTGTTTCTCTCATTCACTGTTTCTCTCCTTCACTGTTTCTCTCCTTCACTGTTTCTCTCCTTCACTGTTTCTCTCATTCACTGTTTCTCTCCTTCACTGTTTCTCTCCTTCACTGTTTCTCTCATTCACTGTTTCTCTCATTCACTGTTTCTCTCCTTCACTGTTTCTCTCATTCACTGTTTCTCTCCTTCACTGTTTCTCTCATTCACTGATTCTCTCATTCACTGTTTCTCTCCTTCACTGTTTCTCTCCTTCACTGTTTCTCTCCTTCACTGTTTCTCTCATTCACTGTTTCTCTCCTTCACTGTTTCTCTCCTTCACTGTTTCTCTCATTCACTGTTTCTCTCCTTCACTGTTTCTCTCCTTCACTGTTTCTCTCCTTCACTGTTTCTCTCCTTCACTGTTTCTCTCCTTCACTGTTTCTCTCATTCACTGTTTCTCTCCTTCACTGTTTCTCTCATTCACTGTTTCTCTCCTTCACTGTTTCTCTCCTTCACTGTTTCTCTCCTTCACTGTTTCTCTCCTTCACTGTTTCTCTCCTTCACTGTTTCTCTCCTTCACTGTTTCTCTCCTTCACTGTTTCTCTCCTTCACTGTTTCTCTCATTCACTGTTTCTCTCCTTCACTGTTTCTCTCCTTCACTGTTTCTCTCCTTCACTGTTTCTCTCATTCACTGTTTCTCTCCTTCACTGTTTCTCTCCTTCACTGTTTCTCTCCTTCACTGTTTCTCTCCTTCACTGTTTCTCTCATTCACTGTTTCTCTCATTCACTGTTTCTCTCATTCACTGTTTCTCTCCTTCACTGTTTCTCTCCTTCACTGTTTCTCTCCTTCACTGTTTCTCTCCTTCACTGTTTCTCTCCTTCACTGTTTCTCTCCTTCACTGTTTCTCTCCTTCACTGTTTCTCTCCTTCACTGTTTCTCTCCTTCACTGTTTCTCTCCTTCACTGTTTCTCTCCTTCACTGTTTCTCTCCTTCACTGTTTCTCTCATTCACTGTTTCTCTCATTCACTGTTTCTCTCCTTCACTGTTTCTCTCCTTCACTGTTTCTCTCCTTCACTGTTTCTCTCCTTCACTGTTTCTCTCCTTCACTGTTTCTCTCATTCACTGTTTCTCTCATTCACTGTTTCTCTCCTTCACTGTTTCTCTCCTTCACTGTTTCTCTCCTTCACTGTTTCTCTCATTCACTGTTTCTCTCCTTCACTGTTTCTCTCCTTCACTGTTTCTCTCCTTCACTGTTTCTCTCCTTCACTGTTTCTCTCCTTCACTGTTTCTCTCATTCACTGTTTCTCTCATTCACTGTTTCTCTCCTTCACTGTTTCTCTCATTCACTGTTTCTCTCCTTCACTGTTTCTCTCCTTCACTGTTTCTCTCCTTCACTGTTTCTCTCCTTCACTGTTTCTCTCCTTCACTGTTTCTCTCCTTCACTGTTTCTCTCCTTCACTGTTTCTCTCCTTCTCTGTTTCTCTCCTTCACTGTTTCTCTCCTTCACTGTTTCTCTCCTTCACTGTTTCTCTCCTTCACTGTTTCTCTCCTTCACTGTTTCTCTCATTCACTGTTTCTCTCCTTCACTGTTTCTCTCATTCACTGTTTCTCTCCTTCACTGTTTCTCTCATTCACTGTTTCTCTCATTCACTGTTTCTCTCCTTCACTGTTTCTCTCATTCACTGTTTCTCTCCTTCACTGTTTCTCTCCTTCACTGTTTCTCTCATTCACTGTTTGTCTCATTCACTGGTTCTCTCATTCACTGTTTCTCTCCTTCACTGTTTCTCTCATTCACTGTTTCTCTCCTTCACTGTTTCTCTCCTTCACTGTTTCTCTCCTTCACTGTTTCTCTCATTCACTGTTTCTCTCCTTCACTGTTTCTCTCATTCACTGTTTCTCTCATTCACTGTTTCTCTCATTCACTGTTTCTCTCCTTCACTGTTTCTCTCCTTCACTGTTTCTCTCCTTCACTGTTTCTCTCATTCACTGTTTCTCTCATTCACTGTTTCTCTCCTTCACTGTTTCTCTCATTCACTGTTTCTCTCCTTCACTGTTTCTCTCCTTCACTGTTTCTCTCCTTCACTGTTTCTCTCCTTCACTGTTTCTCTCATTCACTGTTTCTCTCCTTCACTGTTTCTCTCCTTCACTGTTTCTCTCATTCACTGTTTCTCTCCTTCACTGTTTCTCTCATTCACTGTTTCTCTCCTTCACTGTTTCTCTCCTTCACTGTTTCTCTCCTTCACTGTTTCTCTCCTTCACTGTTTCTCTCATTCACTGTTTCTCTCATTCACTGTTTCTCTCATTCACTGTTTCTCTCATTCACTGTTTCTCTCCTTCACTGTTTCTCTCCTTCACTGTTTCTCTCATTCACTGTTTCTCTCCTTCACTGTTTCTCTCCTTCACTGTTTCTCTCCTTCACTGTTTCTCTCCTTCACTGTTTCTCTCATTCACTGTTTCTCTCCTTCACTGTTTCTCTCCTTCACTGTTTCTCTCCTTCACTGTTTCTCTCCTTCACTGTTTCTCTCCTTCACTGTTTCTCTCCTTCACTGTTTCTCTCCTTCACTGTTTCTCTCCTTCACTGTTTCTCTCCTTCACTGTTTCTCTCCTTCACTGTTTCTCTCCTTCACTGTTTCTCTCCTTCACTGTTTCTCTCCTTCACTGTTTCTCTCCTTCACTGTTTCTCTCATTCACTGTTTCTCTCCTTCACTGTTTCTCTCATTCACTGTTTCTCTCCTTCACTGTTTCTCTCATTCACTGTTTCTCTCCTTCACTGTTTCTCTCATTCACTGTTTCTCTCCTTCACTGTTTCTCTCCTTCACTGTTTCTCTCATTCACTGTTTCTCTCCTTCACTGTTTCTCTCCTTCACTGTTTCTCTCCTTCACTGTTTCTCTCCTTCACTGTTTCTCTCATTCACTGTTTCTCTCCTTCACTGTTTCTCTCCTTCACTGTTTCTCTCCTTCACTGTTTCTCTCCTTCACTGTTTCTCTCCTTCACTGTTTCTCTCCTTCACTGTTTCTCTCCTTCACTGTTTCTCTCCTTCACTGTTTCTCTCCTTCACTGTTTCTCTCATTCACTGTTTCTCTCCTTCACTGTTTCTCTCCTTCACTGTTTCTCTCCTTCACTGTTTCTCTCCTTCACTGTTTCTCTCCTTCAGTTTCTCTCATTCACTGTTTCTCTCAAACACAGTTTCTCTCATTCACTGTTTCTCTCCTTCACTGTTTCTCTCCTTCACTGTTTCTCTCCTTCACTGTTTCTCTCCTTCACTGTTTCTCTCCTTCACTGTTTCTCTCCTTCACTGTTTCTCTCCTTCACTGTTTCTCTCCTTCACTGTTTCTCTCGTTCAATGTTTCTCTCATTCACTGTTTCTCTCCTTCACTGTTTCTCTCCTTCACTGTTTCTCTCATTCACTGTTTCTCTCCTTCACTGTTTCTCTCCTTCACTGTTTCTCTCCTTCACTGTTTCTCTCCTTCACTGTTTCTCTCCTTCACTGTTTCTCTCATTCACTGTTTCTCTCCTTCACTGTTTCTCTCATTCACTGTTTCTCTCCTTCACTGTTTCTCTCCTTCACTGTTTCTCTCCTTCACTGTTTCTCTCCTTCACTGTTTCTCTCCTTCACTGTTTCTCTCCTTCACTGTTTCTCTCCTTCACTGTTTCTCTCCTTCACTGTTTCTCTCCTTCACTGTTTCTCTCATTCACTGTTTATCTAATTCACTTTTTCTCTCATTCACTGTTTCTCTCCTTCACTGTTTCTCTCCTTCACTGTTTCTCTCCTTCACTGTTTCTCTCCTTCACTGTTTCTCTCCTTCACTGTTTCTCTCCTTCACTGTTTCTCTCATTCACTGTTTCTCTCCTTCACTGTTTCTCTCCTTCACTGTTTCTCTCATTCACTGTTTCTCTCCTTCACTGTTTCTCTCCTTCACTGTTTCTCTCCTTCACTGTTTCTCTCCTTCACTGTTTCTCTCATTCACTGTTTCTCTCCTTCACTGTTTCTCTCCTTCACTGTTTCTCTCCTTCACTGTTTCTCTCATTCACTGTTTCTCTCCTTCACTGTTTCTCTCATTCACTGTTTCTCTCCTTCACTGTTTCTCTCCTTCACTGTTTCTCTCCTTCACTGTTTCTCTCCTTCACTGTTTCTCTCATTCACTGTTTCTCTCCTTCACTGTTTCTCTCCTTCACTGTTTCTCTCATTCACTGTTTCTCTCCTTCACTGTTTCTCTCCTTCACTGTTTCTCTCTCATTCACTGTTTCTCTCCTTCACTGTTTCTCTCCTTCACTGTTTCTCTCCTTCACTGTTTCTCTCATTCACTGTTTCTCTCCTTCACTGTTTCTCTCCTTCACTGTTTCTCTCCTTCACTGTTTCTCTCCTTCACTGTTTCTCTCCTTCACTGTTTCTCTCATTCACTGTTTCTCTCCTTCACTGTTTCTCTCCTTCACTGTTTCTCTCCTTCACTGTTTCTCTTCACTGTTTCTCTCCTTCACTGTTTCTCTCCTTCACTGTTTCTCTCCTTCACTGTTTCTCTCCTTCACTGTTTCTCTCCTTCACTGTTTCTCTCCTTCACTGTTTCTCTCCATTCACTGTTTCTCTCCTTCACTGTTTCTCTCCTTCACTGTTTCTCTCCTTCACTGTTTCTCTCCTTCACTGTTTCTCTCCTTCACTGTTTCTCTCCTTCACTGTTTCTCTCATTCACTGTTTCTCTCCTTCACTGTTTCTCTCCTTCACTGTTTCTCTCATTCACTGTTTCTCTCCGTCACTGTTTCTCTCCTTCACTGTTTCTCTCCTTCACTGTTTCTCTCATTCAGTGTTTCTCTCCTTCACTGTTTCTCTCATTCACTGTGTCTCTCATTCACTGTTTCTCTCCTTCACTGTTTCTCTCCTTCACTGTTTCTCTCATTCTCTCCTTCACTGTTTCTCTCCTTCACTGTTTCTCTCCTTCACTGTTCACTGTTTCTCTCCTTCACTGTTTCTCTCCTTCACTGTTTCTCTCATTCACTGTTTCTCTCCTTCACTGTTTCTCTCTCTTCACTGTTCTCTCCTTCACTGTTTCTCTCCTTCACTGTTTCTCTCCTTCACTGTTTCTCTCATTCACTGTTTCTCTCCTTCACTGTTTCTCTCCTTCACTGTTTCTCTCCTTCACTGTTTCTCTCCTTCACTGTTTCTCTCCTTCACTGTTTCTCTCTCACTGCTTCACTGTTTCTCTCCTTCACTGTTTCTCTCCTTCACTGTTTCTCTCCTTCACTGTTTCTCTCATTCACTGTTTCTCTCCTTCACTGTTCTCTCCTTCACTGTTTCTCTCCTTCACTGTTTCTCCTTCACTGTTTCTCTCTTCACTGTTTCTCTCCTTCACTGTTCTCTCCTTCACTGTCTCTCCTTCACTGTTTCTCTCTTCACTGTTTCTCTCATTCACTGTTTCTCTCCTTCACTGTTCTCTCATTCACTGTTTCTCTCCTTCACTGTTTCTCTCCTTCACTGTTTCTCTCCTTCACTGTTTCTCTCATTCACTGTTTCTCTCATTCACTGTTTCTCTCCTTCACTGTTTCTCTCCTTCACTGTTTCTCTCCTTCACTGTTTCTCTCATTCACTGTTTCTCTCATTCACTGTTTCTCTCCATCACTGTTTCTCTCCTTCACTGTTTCTCTCCTTCACTGTTTCTCTCCGTCACAGTGTCTCTCCTTCACTGTTTCTCTCCTTCACTGTGTCTCTCCTTCACTGTTTCTCTCCTTCACTGTTTCTCTCCTTCACTGTTTCTCTCCTTCACTGTTTCTCTCCTTCACTGTTTCTCTCATTCACTGTTTCTCTCATTCACTGTTTCTCTCCTTCACTGTTTCTCTCCTTCACTGTTTCTCTCCTTCACTGTTTCTCTCATTCACTGTTTCTCTCCTTCACTGTTTCTCTCATTCACTGTTTCTCTCATTCACTGTTTCTCTCCTTCACTGTTTCTCTCCTTCACTGTTTCTCTGCTTCACTGTTTCTCTCCTTCACTGTTTCTCTCCTTCACTGTTTCTCTCCTTCACTGTTTCTCTCCTTCACTGTTTCTCTCCTTCACTGTTTCTCTCCTTCACTGTTTCTCTCCTTCACTGTTTCTCACCTTCACTGTTTCTCTCCTTCACTGTTTCTCTCCTTCACTGTTTCTCTCATTCACTGTTTCTCTCATTCACTGTTTCTCTCATTCACTGTTTCTCTCCTTCACTGTTTCTCTCATTCACTGTTTCTCTCATTCACTGTTTCTCTCCTTCACTGTTTCTCTCCTTCACTGTTTCTCTCCTTCACTGTTTCTCTCCTTCACTGTTTCTCTCCTTCACTGTTTCTCTCCTTCACTGTTTCTCTCCTTCACTGTTTCTCTCCTTCACTGTTTCTCTCCTTCACTGTTTCTCTCATTCACTGTGTCTCTCATTCACAGTTTCTCTCATTCACTGTTTCTCTCCTTCACTGTTTCTCTCATTCACTGTTTCTCTCATTCACTGTTTCTCTCCTTCACTGTTTCTCTCCTTCACTGTTTCTCTCTTCACTGTTTCTCTCCTTCACTGTTTCTCTCCTTCACTGTTTCTCTCTCCTTCACTGTTTCTCTCCTTCACTGTTTCTCTCCTTCACTGTTTCTCTCATTCACTGTTTCTCTCCTTCACTGTTTCTCTCCTTCACTGTTTCTCTCCTTCACTGTTTATCTCATTCTCTGTGTCTCTCCTTCACTGTTTCTCTCCTTCACTGTTTCTCTCCTTCACTGTTTCTCTCCTTCACTGTTTCTCTCCTTCACTGTTTCTCTCCTTCAGTTTCTCTCATTCACTGTTTCTCTCATTCACTGTTTCTCTCCTTCACTGTTTCTCTCCTTCACTGTTTCTCTCATTCACTGTTTCTCTCCTTCACTGTTTCTCTCCTTCACTGTTTCTCTCCTTCACTGTGTCGCTCCTTCACTGTTTCTCACCTTCACTGTTTCTCTCATTCACTGTTTCTCTCCTTCACTGTTTCTCTCCTTCACTGTTTCTCTCCTTCAGTTTTTCTCTCCTTCACTGTTTCTCTCATTCACTGTTTCTCTCCTTCACTGTTTCTCTCCTTCACTGTTTCTCTCCTTCACTGTTTCTCTCCTTCACTGTTCTCTCTCACTTCACTGTTTCTCTCACTGTTCACTGTTTCTCTCCTTCACTGTCTCTCACTGTCACTGTTTTCTCTCACTGTTTCTCTCCTTCACTGTTTCTCTCCTTCACTGTTTCTCTCCTTCACTGTTTCTCTCCTTCACTGTTTCTCTCCTTCACTGTTTCTCTCATTCACTGTTTCTCTCATTCACTGTTTCTCTCATTCACTGTTTCTCTCCTTCACTGTTTCTCTCATTCACTGTTTCTCTCATTCACTGTTTCTCTCCTTCACTGTTTCTCTCCTTCACTGTTTCTCTCCTTCACTGTTTCTCTCCTTCACTGTTTCTCTCCTTCACTGTTTCTCTCCTTCACTGTTTCTCTCATTCACTGTTTCTCTCCTTCACTGTTTCTCTCATTCACTGTTTCTCTCCTTCACTGTTTCTCTCATTCACTGTTTCTCTCATTCACTGTTTCTCTCCTTCACTGTTTCTCTCATTCACTGTTTCTCTCATTCACAGTTTTTTACTTCACGTTTACGACTTCACTACTAAAGACAGAACTGCATTTCCTTTTGCTCTGGATCCTTTCTGGACTGAGGGACGACACAGACTTGACTTTAGACACTTCACACTTATGACACATGGAATTATGCAGCAAAGAAATAAAACTTCAAAATCCAACTAAATCTGTTCTTCATATTCAGATCAGAGTTCACCCTTTGCTTTGTGCACAGCCTAAACCCTCGTGAGCTTCATGATGAAGCTCCTGAAATGGTTTGCACTTTCCAGCTGTGCCTCAGGGTCAGGAAAGGCCAAAAGTGCAAATCAGTGACCAAAAACCAAAGGGTAAAGGCTGTTTTTTTTTCTCACTCATAGTTTTGATGCTTCAGTGAGAATCCACAGTGTGAAAATCTGAGAAATAAAGAAATAAAAATGAAAAAGTCCAAACCTTTTACAGTTGTGTATTTCAAAACATCAGCCAGGACCTCCCCTTCTCTCCCTCTGTCTCCTCTCTCCTCCCTCCCTCTCTCCTCTCTCCCTCTGTCTCCTCTCTCCTCCCTCCCTCTCTCCTCTCTCCCCCCTCCTCTCTCCCTCTCTCCTCCCTCCCTCCCCCTCTCCTCCCTCTCTCCTCTCTCCTCCCTCCCTCTCTCCTCTCTCCTCCCTCTCTCTCCTTTCTCCTCTTCTCCTCTCTCCTCCCTCCCTCTCTCCTCCCTCCCTCTCTCCTCTCTCCTCCCTCCCTCTCTCCTCTCTCCCTCTCTCCTCTGGTCCATCACTACTGCAGCGATGACCCCTCATCGAGTTCAGCAGCAGATTGGCCTCTTGAGTGACTAATGGATTTAGTTTGAATCCACAAGAACCAAAATGCACCAGACTGAAACTAAACTTCATATGAAAAATCGAGGGTCAGTGCAGAATTCTGCTTTAAGACAAGCACATGTCAGAGAATCTGAAATCACTGAAATCACAAGAGCATCTGAAATCACTGAACAGAGAAATGACAATAAAATCTGAAATCACAGACAGAGAATCTGAAATCACAAGAGAATCTGAAATTACTCAAATCAAAAGAGAATCTGAAATCACAAGAGAATCTGAAATTACTCAAATCAAAAGAGAATCTGAAATCACAAGAGAATCTAAAATCACAAGAGAATCTGAAATCACTCAAATCACAAGAGAATCTAAAATCACAAGAGAATCTGAAATCACTCAAATCACAAGAGAATCTGAAATCACAAGAAAACCTGAAATCACAAGAGAATCTGAAATCACTCAAATCACAAGAGAATCTGAAATCACTGAAATCACAAGAGCATCTGAAATCACTGAACAGAGAAATGACAATAAAATCTGAAATCACAGACAGAGAATCTGAAATCACAAGAGAATCTGAAATTACTCAAATCAAAAGAGAATCTGAAATCACAAGAGAATCTGAAATTACTCAAATCAAAAGAGAATCTGAAATCACAAGAGAATCTAAAATCACAAGAGAATCTGAAATCACTCAAATCACAAGAGAATCTAAAATCACAAGAGAATCTGAAATCACTCAAATCACAAGAGAATCTGAAATCACAAGAAAACCTGAAATCACAAGAGAATCTGAAATCACTCAAATCACAAGAGAATCTGAAATCACTCAAATCACAAGAGAATCTGACATATTCAAATCATAAGAGAATCTAAAATCACAGAAATCACAAGAAAATATGAAATCACAAGAGAATCTGAAGTCACTGAAATCCCAGACGCACTGTTTCTGTGGTTTCAGTGTCTCCTGCTCCATAAACACACACATACAGATGTTGGACAATAGTGAGATAAATAGTGAGTAAATACTTCACACTAACTGAACTCAGTGCCTCGTGATCTTAATGTACACATAGTGTGTAAAGGTCCCATGTGACACTGTCCTCTGCTCTGTTCTGTCGTTTCCTCATCACAAACAGACCTGGACTCGTGTTCGTTTCATTCACACACGTTTAATACACAAAGTTCTTCTCAAACTGAAAATCTCTGCTCCACCTCGTCATGTGGTAATACAGGAAGTGCTCCATTGTGTTTTTAAACTCCACACACCCTTCACTGGGATCATTTGGATGAAAGGTAAAAGGAGCTGCTTATTTCTGTATGAAAAGTGCTCTGTAAATAAAAGCTGATTGATCCCAACGTGACTCACAGCTCCAACAAGAATCCATTTTGTGTAATATAAAACTTTTACTAACAAAGAGCAAACAGATGGTATTAAAATATCGAGTTCTTTTGGAGATGTTTGGATGGAAAATATTGAGGAAAGAAAAAGTAACTCTGGTCATAACATTAATGGGCTGAAGTGGCGAGTCCATCGTCCATGAGCGAAAACAGGCCTGAAAACGTCTTGGCTGAAAACAAAAGAAAAACACTCCAGAAATAAACACAAAATGACAGTACTTCATTCAGTTGCTTCACTTCGTTCCTTTAAAGTACAAAACTCATTTTCCTTTATTTTAGTTGATTTATTTTGCAAATTGTTGATAGTTTAAACCAATTATTTTATTATAATAATGCATAATTATCAGATACTTTTGCATATGTTCAAAAACAACCACAGTTTTTTTGATTATATCTTATGAAGCAACTGGTGTCATCAACATTCCCTGGGGGTGTGATGCTAACCGCAGGCACTGCTCTGCCTGAAGCTTGTTAGACTTTAATCTGACTTTGGTTTGAACAGACCTGAGGTGAGCTCATCTGTCCCTCTAAAGACACATATACAGGAGAACAGTAGATCTCGCGTTCAGCCTCTTGGTGTGTTAATGGTCTAACGTTTTTCACAGTATCAGTGAAGATCCGGACTTTTGCGCCACAGACGAATGTGCGAACGAGCGGAATAAGACGACGAAAGAGCAAAGCAAAATATTTCACAGGTAAGATTTTATTTTGGGGAAACATGATACTAAATGTTGTACTTTGAACCCAGACTGATTGAACCAGGGCTAAACCAGGACTAAACCAGGACTAAACCAGGACTAAACCAGGACTAAACCAGGGCTAAACCAGGGCTAAACCAGGGCTAAACCAGGACTAAACCAGGGCTAAACCAGGGCTAAACCAGGGCTAAACCAGGGCTAAACCAGGGCTAAACCAGGACTAAACCAGGGCTAAACCAGGACTAAACCAGGGCTAAACCAGGACTAAACCAGGGCTAAACCAGGACTAAACCAGGGCTAAACCAGGGCTAAACCAGGACTAAACCAGGGCTAAACCAGGGCTAAACCAGGACTAAACCAGGGCTAAACCAGGGCTAAACCAGGGCTAAACCAGGGCTAAACCAGGACTAAACCAGGACTAAACCAGGACTAAACCAGGACTAAACCAGGGCTAAACCAGGGCTAAACCAGGACTAAACCAGGACTAAACCAGGACTAAACCAGGGCTAAACCAGGACTAAACCAGGGCTAAACCAGGGCTAAACCAGGACTAAACCAGGACTAAACCAGGACTAAACCAGGGCTAAACCAGGACTAAACCAGGACTAAACCAGGACTAAACCAGGACTAAACCAGGACAAAACCAGAACTAAACCAGGACTAAACCAGGACTAATCTTGGACTTGTTCACTTGCTCACACTGATGACGGGAAAATGAAAATCCATTTTTTAAATCCATGCTGTACGTTTATCTTTTTGGTCATGTCGAATGTGTGCACTGTGTCACCATGGTAACTGGAGAGCATCGGTCAGTGCACATACATGTAGAGCTCCCCCTGCATGGTGTCAGTGTAAAGTCTGAATAGAAGGCGACAGAGGCACCTCTGCACAGATGGCGCTGGAGTCTGAGGTGGAGGCCGCTCGGGTTCTGTCGGGGGAGGAGCTTCATACAATATTAAAGACGCACTACATAACATTTTTGGAGAGGCCACCATCTGTTTGTCTTAATCGAAGTGTTACCGCTTGGCCTGATCTGTTCCAAAGTACTGCACTGAACTTTAAATCTCCATGGAGACAAGCAGGCCACACCACCAGGCCAAGTTACATGTCAGTTCTGTTCAGAGGCGAGCACGCGTGCCGATACCAGGTGTTTAGAATCCAGAGAAACTGATGGTGATAAACTCTGCAGGTATTTTGGGGCCGATATATCGGGAGGATTTTGATTATTTTCCAAATGATGTCATTTAAATGTACTGCAGATGCCCCGGGCCTTTTTCACCACAGACGTGGGACAGAGCTATAGCGATGCTCTGTGCAGCTTTCTCTTTGTATTAAAGGCAATGGAACTAAATGAATATCGGCCTGTGCTGCAGATTTAAGACCAATGACCAGTGCTCTAAAAAGTCCAAATATCGGCTTGATATATCGGCCAAGCCACTGCTCCGTTTCTCGTGAGGACACATGTTCTTAAACACCTGTGACTGAATCAATGTGAGGCAGATAAAGCTGCATTCCTCCCACTGAGAAACTAACAGGGAACCATCAAAAACAGGTCATCAAAAAGCAGATCAATAAAAAATGACTTGTCTCCAAACTGTATTTACACAGTGGACGACAGAGAGGAGGGTGAGACAAAGCTAGCGCCTATGCTAACATTAGTATGCAGCAGCCTCTTATCGCTCCAAACTGTTATCGTAGCATTTCAGAGATTTCAGACACAGTGACCTTCTCTTAAGGACAGCAGATAAGACTTTTTAATGTTCTTATTAAATCAACTCATCTATGTATCTCCACTCGGAGCCTTTCAGATGCTCTCCTCTCTCTCCCTCACTAATGACAGCGGCGTGGACATAATGACCAGCGGGACGCGCGCTCGCCGCCAAAAATGATCCAAATGGAAATATTTCATCAGGGCGAGCATGGCGGCGAGCATCAGCGTCCGTATACATCAGGCTCTTTAGTGCGCCCGTGTGCACGTGGCTCGTGCACGCCCCTCTCTCCCAAAGGTAATGGAGCAGCGCACTCCGGGGGACAATAAATCCTGCCTAATGGAACGGGGCAAAACTGCTCAGAGTGGGGCATCTGCATACAGACTGACGAGGCCGAGGTACGGAACAGCAACGAGGCCGAGGTACAGAACAGACTGACGAGGCCGAGGTACAGAACAGACTGAGGAGGCCGAGGTACAGAACAGACTGACGAGAGCAAGGTACAGAACAGACTGACGAGGCCGAGGTACAGAACAGACTGATGAGGCCGAGGTACAGAACAGACTGACGAGGCCGAGGTACAGAACAGCAACGAGGCCGAGGTACAGAACAGACTGACGAGGCCGAGGTACAGAACAGACTGACGAGGCCGAGGTACGGAACAGCAACGAGGCCGAGGTACAGAACAGACTGACGAGGCCGAGGTACAGAACAGACTGACGAGGCCGAGGTACAGAACAGACTGACGAGGCCGAGGTACAGAACAGACTGACGAGGCCGAGGTACAGAACAGACTGACGAGGCCGAGGTACAGAACAGACTGACGAGGCCGAGGTACGGAACAGACTGACGAGGCCGAGGTACGGAACAGCAACGAGGCCGAGGTACAGAACAGACTGACGAGGCCGAGGTACAGAACAGACTGACGAGAGCAAGGTACAGAACAGACTGACGAGGCTAAGGTACAGAACAGACTGACGAGAGCGAGGTACAGAACAGACTGATGAGGCCGAGGTACAGAACGGACTGACGAGGCCGAGGTACAGAACAGCAACGAGGTCGAGGTACAGAACAGACTGACGAGGCCGAGGTACAGAACAGACTGACGAGGCCGAGGTACAGAACAGACTGACGAGGGCGAGGTACAGAACAGACTGATGAGGCCGAGGTACAGAACAGACTGACGAGGCCGAGGTACAGAACAGACTGACGAGGCCGAGGTACGGAACAGCAACGAGGCCGAGGTACAGAACAGACTGACGAGGCCGAGGTACGGAACAGACTGACGAGGCCGAGGTACGGAACAGCAACGAGGCCGAGGTACAGAACAGACTGACGAGGCCGAGGTACAGAACAGACTGACGAGGCCGAGGTACAGAACAGACTGAGGAGGCCGAGGTACAGAACAGACTGACGAGAGCAAGGTACAGAACAGACTGACGAGGCCGAGGTACAGAACAGACTGACGAGGCCGAGGTACAGAACAGACTGACGAGGCCGAGGTACAGAACAGACTGACGAGGCCGAGGTACGGAACAGCAATGAGGCCGAGGTACAGAACAGACTGACGAGGCCGAGGTACAGAACAGACTGACGAGGCCGAGGTACAGAACAGACTGACGAGGGCGAGGTACAGAACAGACTGACGAGGCCGAGGTACAGAACAGACTGACGAGGCCAAGGTATAGAACAGACAGACGAGGGTGAGGTACGGAACAGACTGACGAGGCACAGAACAGACTGACGAGGGCGAGGTACAGAACAGACTGACGAGGCTGAGGTACGAAACAGACTGACGAGGCCGAGGTACAGAACAGACTGACGAGGGCGAGGTACAGAACAGACTGACGAGGCCGAGGTACAGAACAGCAACGAGGCCGAGGTACAGAACAGACTGACGAGGCCGAGGTACGGAACAGCAACGAGGCCGAGGTACAGAACAGACTGACGAGGCCGAAGTACGGAACAGACTGACGAGGCCGAGGTACGGAACAGCAACGAGGCCGAGGTACAGAACAGACTGACGAGGCCGAGGTACAGAACAGACTGACGAGGCCGAGGTACAGAACAGACTGACGAGGCCGAGGTACAGAACAGCGACGAGGCCAAGGTACAGAACAGACTGATGAGGGCGAGGTACAGAACAGACTGACGAGGCCGAGGTACAGAACAGACTGACGAGGCCGAGGTACAGAACAGACTGACGAGGGCGAGGTACAGAACAGACTGACGAGGCACGGAACAGCAACGAGGCCGAGGTACAGAACAGACTGACGAGGCCGAGGTACGGAACAGACTGACGAGGCCGAGGTACGGAACAGCAACGAGGCCGAGGTACAGAACAGACTGACGAGGCCGAAGTACGGAACAGACTGACGAGGCCGAGGTACGGAACAGCAACGAGGCCGAGGTACAGAACAGACTGACGAGGCCGAGGTACAGAACAGACTGACGAGGCCGAGGTACAGAACAGACTGACGAGGCCGAGGTACAGAACAGACTGACGAGGCCGAGGTACAGAACAGCGACGAGGCCAAGGTACAGAACAGACTGATGAGGGCGAGGTACAGAACAGACTGACGAGGCCGAGGTACAGAACAGACTGACGAGGCCGAGGTACAGAACAGACTGACGAGGGCGAGGTACAGAACAGACTGACGAGAGCGAGGTACAGAACAGACTGACGAGGCCGAGGTACGGAACAGCAACGAGGCCGAGGTACAGAACAGACTGACGAGGCCGAGGTACGGAACAGACTGACGAGGCCGAGGTACGGAACAGCAACGAGGCCGAGGTACAGAACTGACTGACGAGGCCGAGGTACAGAACAGACTAACGAGGCCGAGGTACAGAACAGACTGACAAGGCCGAGGTACGGAACAGACTGACGAGGCCGAGGTACAGAACAGACTGACGAGGGCGAGGTACGGAACAGACTGACGAGGCCGAGGTACAGAACAGACTGACGAGGCCAAGGTACAGAACAGACTGACGAGGGTGAGGTACGGAACAGACTGACGAGGCCGAGGTACAGAACAGACTGACGAGGGCGAGGTACAGAACAGACTGACGAGGCCGAGGTACGGAACAGACTGACGAGGCCGAGGTACAGAACAGACTGACGAGGGCGAGGTACGGAACAGACTGACGAGGCCGAGGTACGGAACAGACTGACGAGGCCGAGGTACAGAACAGACTGACGAGGCCGAGGTACAGAACAGACTGACGAGGGCGAGGTACAGAACAGACTGACGAGGCCGAGGTACGGAACAGACTGACGAGGCCGAGGTACAGAACAGACTGACGAGGGCGAGGTACAGAAAAGACTGACGAGGGCGAGGTACAGAACAGACTGACGAGGGCGAGGTACAGAACAGACTGACGAGGGCGAGGTACAGAACAGACTGACGAGGGCGAGGTACAGAACAGACTGACGAGGGCGAGGTACAGAACAGACTGACGAGAGCGAGGTACAGAACAGACTGACGAGGGCGAGGTACAGAACAGACTGACGAGGGCGAGGTACAGAACAGACTGACGAGGGCGAGGTACAGAACAGACTGACGAGGGCGAGGTACAGAACAGACTGACGAGGGCGAGGTACAGAACAGACTGACGAGGGCGAGGTACGGAACAGCAACAAGGCCGAGGTACGGAACGGTGACGAGGCCGAGGTACAGAACGGTGAGCCGCTCATCATGATGAGAACAAAGTGAATGTGGGTTCATTGAGGCCTCATATTTCATGTGGGCAGAAGTGAAGAGGCCGTCGCTGTTTGACAGACGCTGCATCAGCCAGAAGAGCAGAGATTTATGACCAGCACATGACACTGTACACACACACACTGTACACACACTGTACACACACACTGTACACACACACTGTACACACACTGTACACACACTGTACACACACTGTACACACACACTGTACACACAAGAGCTCTGATACTGTACACACACTGTACACACACTGTACACATACATACTGTACACACACTGTACACACACATACTGTACACACACTGTACACACACTGTACACATACTGTACACATACATACTGTACACACACATACTGTACACATACATATTGTAAACACACATACTGCACACATACATACTGTAAACACACATACTGTACACATACATACTGTAAACACACATATTGTACACATACATACTGTACACATACATACTGTAAACACACATATTGTACACATACATACTGTACACATACATACTGTAAACACACATATTGTACACATACATACTGTACACATACATACTGTAAACACATATTGTACACATACATACTGTACACATACATACTGTAAACACACATATTGTACACACACATACTGTACACATACATACTGTAAAGACACATATTGTACACATACATATTGTACACATACATACTGTAAACACACATATTGTACACATACATACTGTACACATACATACTGTACACATACATAGTGTACACATACATACTGTACACATACATACTGTACACATACTGTATACATACATACTGTACACATACATACTGCACACATACACATACTGCACACATACACATACTGCACACACACATACTGTACACATACATATTGTATACATACATATTGTACACTCTCATACTGCACACTCTGTGCAGTCGTGAGGATGAACTAAACATGTACAGCAAATACTCATGTAGTCAGTGTATTCTGGTACAGTTCCTCTTTCAGTTGGAGGTATTCAGAAAACTACTTTACTCAAATTAAAGGAATACTGGCCAGTGCCCCCTGCCCTAGCAGAATATGTCGCCCTGGTGCTCAGGGTGCCATTCTCTTTCTCTCATCGTAATAAATAATTGCATTAGAGGCAGTGTGCCAAACATTAAGTTTTACCCACAGACAACGGCTGCTAAACCATGGCCATACCGGTTTGTCAAAGCCTCGTCACACCTCAGGAGCTCAGCAGGCCTGGTCTGGTTAGTATTTGGATGGGAGACCAGTGGGAATTCACAGGGGGCACCAGACAGTAAAACTGTCATTGTGTCCTTAGGCAAGACACTTCACCCACATTGTTTAGTATGAAAGTGGAGTGTTGGTGGTGGTGGGAGGGAGCCTCACTTCTGTCAGTCTGCCCCAGGGCAGCTGTGGCTACAGTAATAGTTTACACCACTGAGTGTGGACAGAATGAAGAATGAACTGTAACTGAACTGAGCTTTGGGTGTCATGAAATATGCTGTATAAATGCACCGATTAATTAATAAACTATAATAATGTAAAGTAAAAGTATTACAGAGTACTCGGACTGAACCATGTAAAAGTATTCTAGAGTACACAGTATTCTGACTGCCCCATGTAAAGGTACTAAATACATCTCGGTGCAGTATCCAGTCCTGTGTAACTGTATTCATCGCTGACGACCTGAATTATGACTGATCTTGTGAGAGATATTTTTCAGGGACTAAATACAGAGTACCGGAAGGTTTTGAGCTGTTTGATTTATGGACTTTTTCATCATGTCAGAACAAAATGGCTGCCTGAGCTTAGATTGTGTTTCCTTTTCATTTCTCACTGAAGCATCATTTGCTTCAAAATATTTTAAGGTCAGCTCATGTTTCAAGGCTCATCTGAATAAACAGGACCTGTGGCCTCCGTCACAGAGTTATCAAAAGGAGTATCACACACACACTCTACATACACACTACACACACACACATACACACACACTCTACATACACACTACACACACACACATACACACACACTCTACATACACACTACACACACACACACACTCTACATACACACTACACACACACACACACACACACACACACACACACACACACACACACACACACACACACACTCTACCTGAGCAGAACAGCCATGGGTCCAGAAACACTCATTTCATTTTGAACACTTTAGTAGAGGAATTATCAGACTCCTGCACAGAGAGCCGCTGTCCTGTCTGGTATCATGTCTCCTGCAGAGAGACCCGCTGTCCTGTCTGGTATCATGTCTCCTGCACAGAGAGCCGCTGTCCTGTCTGGTATCATGTCCCATCTATAAAGAGCCGCTGTCCTGTCTGGTATCATGTCTCCTGCACAGAGAGCCGCGGTCCTGTCTGGTATCATGTCTCCTGCAGAAAGAGCCGCTGTCCTGTCTGGTATCATGTCTCCTGCACAGAGAGCCGCTGTCCTGTCTGGTATCATGTCTCCTGCACAGAGAGCCGCTGTCCTGTCTGGTATCATGTCTCCTGCACAGAGAGCCGCTGTCCTGTCTGGTATCATGTTTCTGCACTCAGGTAATCAGTTAATCCCTCTTTTGGTTCGCTGGTTGGTGGTTCTACCTCAGCTGCAGTCGGTTCATACTGTTGTTGTGTCATAGGGCAAGACACGTAGTATATGAAAAATACCATCATAGGGCAACGGTCCAGTGTGTTTCAGTGTCCCAGCTTCATGTACGTCAAAGATCATAATCCACGTCATCAGAGGTATAATACTCCCTACAACAGACTGGACTGGACTCTCAGTGTCCTGACGGGTCATGTCTCGGTGTCTCGTGGGGTCAGGGGTCGTGTTTGGTGGGGTCAGGGGTCATGTCTCGGTGTCTCGTGGGGTCAGGGGTCATGTCTCATGGGGTCAGGGGTCGTGTCTCGTGGGGTCAGGGGTCGTGTCTCGTGGGGTCAGGGGTCATGTCTCGTGGGGTCAGGGGTCGTGTTTCGTGGGGTCAGGGGTCGTGTTTCGTGGGGTCAGGGGTCGTGTTTCGTGGGGTCAGGGGTCATGTCTCGTGGGGTCAGTAGTCGTGTCTCGTGGGGTCAGGGGTCGTGTCTCGTGGGGTCAGGGGTCATGTTTCGTGGGGTCAGGGGTCATGTTTCATGGGGTCAGGGGTCATGTTTCGTGGGGTCAGTAGTCGTGTTTCGTGGGGTCAGGGGTCATGTCTCGTGGGGTCAGGGGTCGTGTTTCGTGCGGTCAGGGGTCGTGTTTCGTGGGGTCAGGGGTCGTGTCTCGTGGGGTCAGGGGTCGTGTCTCGTGGGGTCAGGGGTCGTGTTTCGTGGGGTCAGGGGTCGTGTCTCGTGGAGTCAGGGGTCGTGTCTCGTGGGGTCAGGGGTCGTGTCTCGTGGGGTCAGGGGTCGTGTCTCGTGGGGTCAGGGGTCATGTCTCGTGGGGTCAGGGATCGTGTTTCATGCGGTCAGGGGTCGTGTTTCGTGGGGTCAGGGGTCGTGTCTCGTGGGGTGTCTCGTGGGGTCAGGGGTCGTGTTTCATGCGGTCAGGGGTCGTGTTTCGTGGTGGTTGGTTCTACCTCAGCTGCAGTCGGTTCATACTGTTGTTGTGTCATAGGGCAAGACACGTAGTATATGAAAAATACCATCATAGGGCAACGGTCCAGTGTGTTTCAGTGTCCCAGCTTCATGTACGTCAAAGATCATAATCCACGTCATCAGAGGTATAATACTCCCTACAACAGACTGGACTGGACTCTCAGTGTCCTGACGGGTCATGTCTCGGTGTCTCGTGGGGTCAGGGGTCATGTCTCGTGGGGTCTGGGGTCGTGTTTCATGCGGTCAGGGGTCATGTTTCATGGGGTCAGGGCTCATGTCTCGTGGGGTCAGGGATCGTGTTTCGTGGGGTCAGGGGTCATGTCTCGTGGGGTCAGGGGTCATGTTTCATGGGGTCAGGGCTCATGTCTCGTGGGGTCAGGGATCGTGTTTCGTGGGGTCAGGGGTCGTGTCTCGTGGGGTCAGGGGTCGTGTCTCGTGGGGTCAGGGGTCATGTCTCGTGGGGTCAGGGATCGTGTTTCGTGGGGTCAGGGGTCGTGTCTCGTAGGGTGTCTCGTGGGGTCAGGGGTCGTGTTTCATGCGGTCAGGGGTCGTGTTTCGTGGTGGTTGGTTCTACCTCAGCTGCAGTCGGTTCATACTGTTGTTGTGTCATAGGGCAAGACACGTAGTATATGAAAAATACCATCATAGGGCAACGGTCCAGTGTGTTTCAGTGTCCCAGCTTCATGTACGTCAAAGATCATAATCCACGTCATCAGAGGTATAATACTCCCTACAACAGACTGGACTGGACTCTCAGTGTCCTGACGGGTCATGTCTCGGTGTCTCGTGGGGTCAGGGGTCGTGTTTGGTGGGGTCAGGGGTCATGTCTCGGTGTCTCGTGGGGTCAGGGGTCATGTCTCATGGGGTCAGGGGTCGTGTCTCGTGGAGTCAGGGGTCGTGTCTCGTGGGGTCAGGGGTCATGTCTCGTGGGGTCAGGGGTCGTGTTTCGTGGGGTCAGGGGTCGTGTGTCGTGGGGTCAGGGGTCGTGTCTCGTGGGGTCAGGGGTCATGTCTCGTGGGGTCAGTAGTCGTGTCTCGTGGGGTCAGGGGTCGTGTCTCGTGGGGTCACGGGTCACGTTTCGTGGGGTCAGGGGTCATGTTTCATGGGGTCAGGGGTCATGTTTCGTGGGGTCAGGAGTCGTGTTTGGTGGGGTCAGGGGTCATGTCTCGTGGGGTCAGGGGTCGTGTTTCGTGCGGTCAGGGGTCGTGTTTCGTGGGGTCAGGGTCGTGTCTCGTGGTGTCAGGGGTCGTGTCTCGTGGGGTCAGGGGTCGTGTCTCGTGGGGTCAGGGGTCATGTCTCGTGGGGTCAGGGATCGTGTTTCGTGGGGTCAGGGGTCGTGTCTCGTGGGGTGTCTCGTGGGGTCAGGGGTCGTGTTTCATGCGGTCAGGGGTCGTGTTTCGTGGTGGTTGGTTCTACCTCAGCTGCAGTCGGTTCATACTGTTGTTGTGTCATAGGGCAAGACACGTAGTATATGAAAAATACCATCATAGGGCAACGGTCCAGTGTGTTTCAGTGTCCCAGCTTCATGTACGTCAAAGATCATAATCCACGTCATCAGAGGTATAATACTCCCTACAACAGACTGGACTGGACTCTCAGTGTCCTGACGGGTCATGTCTCGGTGTCTCGTGGGGTCAGGGGTCGTGTTTGGTGTGGTCAGGGGTCATGTCTCGGTGTCTCGTGGGGTCAGGGGTCATGTCTCGTGGGGTCAGGGGTCGTGTTTCGTGGGGTCAGGGGTCATGTTTCATGGGGTCAGGGCTCATGTCTCGTGGGGTCAGGGATCGTGTTTCGTGGGGTCAGGGGTCATGTCTCGTGGGGTCAGGGGTCGTGTTTCGTGGGGTCAGGGGTCGTGTCTCGTGGGGTGTCTCGTGGGGTCAGGGGTCATGTCTCGTGGGGTCAGGGGTCATGTCTCGTGGGGTCAGGGGTCGTGTCTCGTGGGGTCAGGGGTCGTGTCTCGTGGGGTGTCTCGTGGGGTCAGGGGTCATGTCTCGTGGGGTCAGGGGTCATGTCCAGCCTCACCTCTCTTCTCTCTTCTCTCAGGACACTCACGTTTATAACGGTTTGTTTAGTTTTCTTCATTATTTTTTCATGACCTCTATTTTTATTTAACCCTCTCATGAACTGTTTTATGACATAAAACTCCTAAACCCGATGAAAAACGGCTCATGTGTGATCACGATCATGATGCTGGACTGTTCCGAAAGACCTGGGAACCAGATAAAACTCTATGAAGAGATGAACAGACTTCTCCAGTCTGCAGAGAACAGCTCAGACGGACACGGCTTCACCGTGAGGCACTGCTCCCAAAAATACAGGAACATGTTTGTCTCACACAGAAGAGTTTGTGGAATCACTTGAAGACACAGGTGCACAAACAGGAATAATGCAAAACAGAGCAGACAAATGCAATAAATACTGTTTCAAGAGTTCCTTTTGAATGAACCTCAAACAGCTTCACGTTGGGAGCGTTTGTGCAGAAGAGTTCACATATGATCAGCTCTAAGTTCAACAGGAAACGTCTGAACTGAAAGTGCAGCTGTTTATTTGTCTCTGAAGAGGAAAACACTTCCTCCTAAATTTGCTTCAGAGCAAAACCTCAAGTGAACAGTGTTTTTGTTACACAACTGAAAATGAAAATGCATTTTACAACCTGACACTGAGCTTTAAGTCCTGTTCTCATTGTCGTCACACATAGAGCTCGAGTTGTGTTTTGTTTCATTCACATGTTTGAGGAACTTTTTATTATGAGTCTTTTTACATCTCCATAGCTCCAAGCGCTCAGTTCCACCTTGTGATGTCATGTAGTGGTATTTTAAGTGAACAGCTCCTTTTATCTTTCGTTCAATACAGTATAAGGAATTCCAGGACTGGAATGATCCAGGATTTGTGCGTTAAACATGTGTGAATGAAGGTCTGTTTGCGACAGTGCTAATCCGTTTCTATCTGATTAACAGAGCCTCAGTGTTTGGAATGGAAAAATAAACAGCCTCTGAACTCTTCTGACTCGTATCGTCATGAAATCTGCCTCGTCTCTGGGATCTTTAAAGTCCTGCGTCTTCGGCTCAAACGGAGCGTTCTCCCGCAGACATCAGGGAGCAGCTCTTTATAAAGACATCTCACTCCCAGAGAAAGCGTCACACTCGGGTGCTCCGGCCGCTTATCTGACAGAGGAAAATAACACGCACAGTGTCAGGGCCGTAGAGGAGCGAGCGCTGCCGCCGGTGGAGGCGCACTGCCCCGCGGCTTCTGATCTATGAAAGGGGAGTGGGCAGGACTCATTGACAGATACAAGCGGAGCCCGGGCCCGTCCAACACGAACACTTCCAATATTTATAGGTGCGGAGAAAGCGGCGCTCTGTACATGCGCCTGTAATGAAGAGGGGAATCTGTTCAGACTCCCCTTTAAAACTTAATGTGGGATTTTTATGGATTTAGAGACGGCAACAGGCTGAGCTGCTTTTGTCCTGTGGTAAGTGTGCAGGTGTGACAGTATGTGTGTGTGCGTGTGTGTGCATGTGTGTCTGTGGTGTGTGTGTGTCTGTGGTGTGTGTGTCTGTAGCGTGTCTGTGGTGTGTATGTCTGTAAACGCATTTAAAGGGGAGGGCCACAGATGTAAGTGTATTTAAAGGGGAGGGCCACAGATGTAAAGGTAATTAAAGGGAAGGGCCACAGATGTAAAGGTAATTAAAGGGAAGGGCCACAGATGTAAAGATATTTAAAGGGGAGGGCCACGGATGTAAAGGTATCGAAAGAGATGGGCCACAGATGTAAACGTATTTAAAGGGGAGGGCCACAGATGTAAAGGTAATTAAAGGGAAGGGCCACAGATGTAAACGTATTTAAAGGGGAGGGCCACAGATGTAAACGTATTTAAAGGGGAGGGCCACAGATGTAAACATATTTAAAGGGGAGGGCCACAGATGTAAACATATTTAAAGGGGAGGGCCACAGATGTAAACATATTTAAAGGGGAGGGCCACAGACGGTGAGTACAGTCGCAAAAACTGTCGTTGTGTCCTTAGGCAAGGCACATCACCCACATTGCCTAGTATGAAAGTGGTGTGTGTGTGAGTGATGGTGGTGGTCGGAGGGGCCGATGGCGCAGATTGGCAGCCTCGCTTCCGTCAGTCTGCCCCAGGGCAGCTGTGGCTACAATAGTAGCTTACCACCACCGGGTCTGGAGTGAATGAATAATGCTCTGTAAAGCGTCTTTGAGTGTCCAGAAAAGCGCTATATAAAACTGATGCATTATTATTATTATTATTACAGTGAGACTTCACACTGGCACATTTAACACCATCCCTTTAATAAGGCCTGGGACTGTGCCACTACACTGTGTGATGTCACTAAGTGTACAGTGGTGGAATCACTGCATCAGTTTGTTGTAAAAGTTCTAATTTTGAGCATTTACACCAAAACTCCGGAGCCTTAAGAGCCACATTTGGGCCCCGGGCCACAGTTTGGACACCGCTGGTCGGGAGTAAAGTGGGATTAGTGTAATCCTACTTATGAGGTTATTTAATGTAAAGTATTTTGAGAGCGTCTGTATTTGGAGCACTCTTTTTAGTGCCTACACTTCATCTCTGACTTTGAAACCTTTGAACTTCCAAAGTCGAGTAAATGAAAGAACATTTTTAAACATTTGAAATCGTCACAGGAGAACAAACATTCAAATGGGTTTAGCACAGAAAAGATTCAGCTGATCCCAGCAGTAAAAATGCAGAAGAGGCTGATGGTTCTGATGGTTCTGATGGTTCTGATGTTCTGATGGTTCTGATGGTTCTGATGGTTCTGATGGTTCTGCTGTCCTGATGCGTCTCACTGTGGAGCAGAACCTGTTTCTGAAGGTTAATCATGTGCCCAGGTGAAGCCCAGGTGGACACAGCCGTCCCGGGGTCAGTGTGTGATTATAAACGCTGAAGTTTGTGTTGAGTGTATTTTAGGCGATGGCGTAATGGGCACATTCATCACTTACTGGAGCGTACGGCGGCGAGTGCATTAGCGAGGGACACGTTAGCTTGCTGCGCCTGACCACACACGCTACATTTGCCTATTAAGTGTGATAGATCTCTCCAATACAACAAAAGGATGCTTTACGCGCTACAAAGCCAAACTCCTCTTCCCGGCGCCGCATTGATCTGTGCCGCTCGTCGGCACGTCAGGGCGTTCCACAATAACCACCAGCTCATTTGCACAAAGCGCCGGCTCTTAAAGTTCAGAGTGTTCCTTTGGGCAGATACAGGAGTGTCATTATCACACACAGGCAACAGAATCAATCTGAGCGCTTCAATGAGCTTTAAGTCTTTGAGAACATGCGCTAAATATACCTTCTAGAGAGCGGCGCCATCGAGGAGACTCCACAGACATGTACTGACCTGTCTGGCAGCTTCATCACACAAATGAAATCAGCCGTGCTTAAAGAATCCAGCCACGCACAACCAATGAGCAAACTCTGAAAACTTTCAAGTCCAAGAAACTCAGGACGTCTGTGTGAGTGTGTGTGAGTGACAGCTTCATACGCTCTGATTCAATCAGCACATCACAGCCCAGGAAAGATTCGATTTGGTGTTCGCCGCACACGCCTCAGATCCACACGCTGCATTTATTTAGACCTGCGCAGATCCACATGATACTTATTTATACTGCGCTCGGATACACACTGTACTTATACTGCGCTCGGATACACACACTGTACTTATACTGCGCACACACATACACACACTGTACTTATACTGCGCTCGGATACACACACTGTACTTATACTGCGCACACACATACACACACTGTACTTATACTGCGCACACACACACACACACACACTGTACTTATACTGTGCTCGGATACACACACTGTACTTATACTGCGCTCGGATACACACACTGTACTTATACTGCGCTCGGATACACACACTGTACTTATACTGCGCACACACATACACACACTGTACTTATACTGCGCACACACACACACACACACACTGTACTTATACTGCGCACACACACACACACACACTGTACTTATACTGCGCACACACACACACACACACACTGTACTTATACTGCGCGCACACACACACACACACACACACACACACACACACTACACTTATACTGCGCACACACACACACACACACACACACTATACTTATACTGCGCACACACACACACACACACACACACTATACTTATACTGCGCACACACACATATACCATACTTATACTGCGCACACACATACACACACACACACACACACACACATACACTATACTTATACTGCGCACACACACACACACACACACACACACACACACACACACACACACACATACACTATACTTATACTGCGCACACACACACACACACACAGACACTATACTTATACTGCACACACACACACACACACACACATACTACACTTATACTACACACACACACACACACATACTACACTTATACTGCGCACACACACACATATACCATACTTATACTGCACACACACACACACACATACTACACTTATACTACACACATACACACACACATACTACACTTATACTGCACACACACACTATACTTATACTGCACACAGATACACACACACACACTATACTTATACTGCACATAGATACATAGACACTTGTACTTAAACTGCACACACACACACACACACACACACTATACATATACTGCACACACACACACACACACACACTATACTTATACTGCACACAGATACACACGCACACTATACTTGTACTACTTATACTGCACATAGATACATACACACTTGTACTTAAACTGCACACACACACACACACAGTGTGCTGTGTGCAGACAGCGATCGATGGTGTGTGTGTTTGGCAGATCACATCACAGTAAATGACTCGGGAGCGTCACACAGCACGGCTCCATCTGCAAACCACCTTTTAAAGAAATCAACTCTTCAACTCATGTTATTGAGCGCAATATTTTCCACCATAATCCATTTCTGCTTTTACATTTCCAATCCAGCAGGGAGCAGCGGTGCTGGGGTCCTTGGTTATTTTTCAGACAAAAAAAAAAACAGTATTGATACAAAGAAGAAAGAAAAGAGGAAAACTTGATCAAAAACACTAACAAGCACAGAAAGAAAAGAGGTCATGGATGAGATGGGTCAGAATCAGTCTGTCCAGCCACAGTGAGGACACGAGCAGAGTGTGAAGGTTCTGAAACAACTGTTCTAATATAAATGTGTTAAACTGTTCTCATAGTGAGGACACGAGCCTGTGTGAAGGTTCTGAAACAACTGTTCTAATATAAATGTGTTAAACTGTTCTCATAGTGAGGACACGAGCAGAGTGTGAAGGTTCTGAAACAACTGTTCTAATATAAATGTGTTAAACTGTTCTCATAGTGAGGACACGAGCAGAGTGTGAAGGTTCTGAAACAACTGTTCTAATATAAATGTGTTAAACTGTTCTCATAGTGAGGACACGAGCAGAGTGTGAAGGTTCTGAAACAACTGTTCTAATATAAATGTGTTAAACTGTTCTCATAGTGAGGACACGAGCAGAGTGTGAAGGTTCTGAAACAACTGTTCTAATATAAATGTGTTAAACTGTTCTCACAGTGAGGACAGGAGCAGAGTGTGAAGGTTCTGAAACAACTGTTCTAATATAAATGTGTTAAACTGTTCTCATAGTGAGGACACGAGCAGAGTGTGAAAGTCCTGAATCAACTGTTCTAATATAAATGTGTTAAACTGTTCTCATAGTGAGGACACGAGCAGAGTGTGAAGGTTCTGAAACAACTGTTCTAATATAAATGTGTTAAACTGTTCTCATAGTGAGGACACGAGCCTGTGTGAAGGTTCTGAAACAACTGTTCCGATATAAATGTGTTAAACTGTTCTCATAGTGAGGACACGAGCAGAGTGTGAAGGTCCTGAAACAACTGTTCTAATATAAATGTGTTAAACTGTTCTCATAGTGAGGACACGAGCAGAGTGTGAAGGTTCTGAAACAACTGTTCTAATATAAATGTGTTAAACTGTTCTCATAGTGAGGACACGAGCAGAGTGTGAAGGTTCTGAAACAACTGTTCTAATATAAATGTGTTAAACTGTTCTCACAGTGAGGACACGAGCAGAGTGTGAAGGTTCTGAAACAACTGTTCTAATATAAATGTGTTAAACTGTTCTCATAGTGAGGACACGAGCAGAGTGTGAAGGTTCTGGAAACAACTGTTCTAATATAAATGTGTTAAACTGTTCTCATAGTGAGGACACGAGCAGAGTGTGAAGGTTCTGAAACAACTGTTCTAATATAAATGTGTTAAACTGTTCTCATAGTGAGGACACGAGCAGAGTGTGAAGGTTCTGAAACAACTGTTCTAATATAAATGTGTTAAACTGTTCTCATAGTGAGGACACGAGCAGAGTGTGAAGATCCTGAAACAACTGTTCTAATATAAATGTGTTAAACTGTTCTCATAGTGAGGACACGAGCAGAGTGTGAAGGTTCTGAAACATCTGTTCTAATATAAATGTGTTAAACTGTTCTCATAGTGAGGACACGAGCAGAGTGTGAAGGTTCTGAAACAACTGTTCTAATATAAATGTGTTAAACTGTTCTCATAGTGAGGACACGAGCAGAGTGTGAAGGTTCTGAAACAACTGTTCTAATATAAATGTGTTAAACTGTTCTCATAGTGAGGACACGAGCAGAGTGTGAAGGTTCTGAAACAACTGTTCTAATATAAATGTGTTAAACTGTTCTCATAGTGAGGACACGAGCAGAGTGTGAAGGTTCTGAAACAACTGTTCTAATATAAATGTGTTAAACTGTTCTCACAGTGAGGACACGAGCAGAGTGTGAAGGTTCTGAAACAACTGTTCTAATATAAATGTGTTAAACTGTTCTCACAGTGAGGACACGAGCAGAATGTGAAGGTTCTGAAACAACTGTTCTAACATAAATGTGTTAAACTGTTCTCATAGTGAGGACACGAGCAGAGTGTGAAGGTTCTGAAACAACTGTTCTAATATAAATGTGTTAAACTGTTCTCATAGTGAGGACACGAGCAGAGTGTGAAGGTTCTGAAACAACTGTTCTGATATAAATGTGTTAAACTGTTCTCACAGTGAGGACACGAGCAGAGTGTGAAGGTTCTGAAACAACTGTTCTAACATAAATGTGTTAAACTGTTCTCATAGTGAGGACACGAGCAGAGTGTGAAGGTTCTGAAACAACTGTTCTAATATAAATGTGTTAAACTGTTCTCATAGTGAGGACACGAGCAGAGTGTGAAGGTTCTGAAACAACTGTTCTGATATAAATGTGTTAAACTGTTCTCATAGTGAGGACACAAGCAGAGTGTGAAGGTTCTGAAACAACTGTTCTAATATAAATGTGTTAAACTGTTCTCATAGTGAGGACACGAGCAGAGTGTGAAGGTTCTGAAACAACTGTTCTAATATAAATGTGTTAAACTGTTCTCATAGTGAGGACACGAGCAGAGTGTGAAGGTTCTGAAACATCTGTTCTAATATAAATGTGTTAAACTGTTCTCACAGTGAGGACACGAGCAGAGTGTGAAGGTTCTGAAACAACTGTTCTAATATAAATGTGTTAAACTGTTCTCATAGTGAGGACACGAGCAGAGTGTGAAGGTCCTGAAACAACTGTTCTAATATAAATGTGTTAAACTGTTCTCATAGTGAGGACACGAGCAGAGTGTGAAGGTTCTGAAACAACCGTTCTCATATAAATGTGTTAAACTGTTCTCATAGTGAGGACACGAGCAGAGTGTGAAGGTTCTGAAACAACTGTTCTAATATAAATGTGTTAAACTGTTCTCACAGTGAGGACACGAGCAGAGTGTGAAGGTTCTGAAACAACTGTTCTAATATAAATGTGTTAAACTGTTCTCATAGTGAGGACACGAGCAGAGTGTGAAGGTTCTGAAACATCTGTTCTAATATAAATGTGTTAAACTGTTCTCATAGTGAGGACACGAGCAGAGTGTGAAGTTTCTGAAACAACTGTTCTAATATAAATGTGTTAAACTGTTCTCATAGTGAGGACACGAGCATGTGTGAAGGTTCTGAAACAACTGTTCTAATATAAATGTGTTAAACTGTTCTCATAGTGAGGACACGAGCATGTGTGAAGGTTCTGAAACAACTGTTCTAATATAAATGTGTTAAACTGTTCTCACAGTGAGGACACGAGCAGAGTGTGAAGGTCCTGAAACAACTGTTCTAATATAAATGTGTTAAACTGTTCTCATAGTGAGGACACGAGCAGAGTGTGAAGGTTCTGAAACAACTGTTCTCATATAAATGTGTTAAACTGTTCTCATAGTGAGGACACGAGCAGAGTGTGAAGGTTCTGAAACATCTGTTCTAATATAAATGTGTTAAACTGTTCTCATAGTGAGGACACGAGCAGAGTGTGAAGGTTCTGAAACAACTGTTCTAATATAAATGTGTTAAACTGTTCTCATAGTGAGGACACGAGCATGTGTGAAGGTTCTGAAACAACTGTTCTAATATAAATGTGTTAAACTGTTCTCATAGTGAGGACACGAGCATGTGTGAAGGTTCTGAAACAACTGTTCTAATATAAATGTGTTAAACTGTTCTCACAGTGAGGACACGAGCAGAGTGTGAAGGTCCTGAAACAACTGTTCTAATATAAATGTGTTAAACTGTTCTCATAGTGAGGACACGAGCAGAGTGTGAAGGTTCTGAAACAACTGTTCTAATATAAATGTGTTAAACTGTTCTCATAGTGAGGACACGAGCAGAGTGTGAAGGTTCTGAATCAACTGTTCTAATATAAATGTGTTAAACTGTTCTCATAGTGAGGACACGAGCAGAATGTGAAGGTTCTGAATCAACTGTTCTAATATAAATGTGTTAAACTGTTCTCACAGTGAGGACACAAGCAGAGTGTGAAGGTTCTGAAACAACTGTTCTAATATAAATGTGTTAAACTGTTCTCACAGTGAGGACACGAGCAGAGTGTGAAGGTTCTGAAACAACTGTTCTAATATAAATGTATTAAACTGTTCTCATAGTGAGGACACGAGCAGAGTGTGAAGGTTCTGAAACAACTGTTCTAATATAAATGTGTTAAACTGTTCTCATAGTGAGGACACGAGCAGAGTGTGAAGGTTCTGAAACAACTGTTCTAATATAAATGTGTTAAACTGTTCTCATAGTGAGGACACGAGCAGAGTGTGAAGGTTCTGAAACAACTGTTCTAATATAAATGTGTTAAACTGTTCTCATAGTGAGGACACGAGCAGAGTGTGAAGGTTCTGAAACAACTGTTCTAATATAAATGTGTTAAACTGTTCTCATAGTGAGGACACATGTACAGTTCCGAGGGTTCTCAGGCCTGGGATAGACTCAACCATGAGACAGAACAATCATTAGGCATTGATACGATACTGGTTTTGAATATTGGTGCAGATACGGATCGGGCTTTAATCCAGTGTAATCAGACGACTTACAGAACGTCTCATAAAGTTTGAACTTTAATTCATACAAAGTGCTCCTGTCAGGGAAAAGGAGAAATAACAGTGACACAATCTGAACTCTGTGGAATAAGTGAACAGTGTTTTAAGAAAATAAGGCCCATTCTCAGACCCTACACTGGTATCGGCTCATATTGAGTATCGGCCCATACTCCAGTCAAAGAATCAGTATTAGAAAAAGCTGAATCATTTATTTATATTAGGACTGCAGTAACTTTTCAGTTCTCCGTCTCAAGATGCACAAGGTCCAAACCTCAGAACGATTATAACGCATTTTAAAAAGCTCTTTAGGAGATCAGTATTTGGTAGAACATTTGGACACTAGAACACAGTCTACACGTTCTACTGTGCATGGAATACATGTGGATATGGGTCACTCCGAGGTTCAAATGGGTCAAACGTATTTGGGTCTGGCTGGAGAGGCTTTAGAAATGAAACGTGGAGTAAAAGTGATGTGATGGTGATTAGTGACATTAGTGACATTAGTGACATACTGTCCACAGCAGTGAGCAGCAGGCACCAGCAGCTCTGTGGAACCACACACTCAGAACACACTAACCCTCCACGTACGCCCCCAACACAGCTCCTCCACACTCCTCCACACTCACGCCTTTGTTTTGGGCCCTCCCACTGTTGGCCCTGATCTGAGGTCAGCTGGAGTGCCTCAGGGTGGGAGGATGAGGAGAGGAAGAGCTGTGTTTGGACTTCATGGACAGCAGCAAACTCTCTCTACCTTCTGCCCACAATAAGGAGCCTTCCCCGAGGCAGAGAACTCAAAACCAGGTCTTTGAAGCAGCTCCAGGACCAGGCTGAGGTACTGGCTTTGCTTTGGGCCTTCTGAGCCTCCTACTCTGTCGTCACGGTCACACTTTAAGCCCTTCTCCTCTTCGCTCAAGCCTCGTCAAAACAAAGTGCAAATAAAGCGTGGCATTGATTTTGATCTGCTAAAGATGAATGCGACGCACCTTTCCACAACGCGTCTGCTCAAATTTACGGGCACAAAAACGCTGAAGCACTTACACAACGGAAAAGGAAAAGGAGGGCAGATTTAATTTGAGAATTGGCACGCGCTGCTCATTTCTGCACATGAAAGCTTGCAAATGAGAAAGCCTGGACTCCTGCCTGGGCCGAGATCTACACTTATGAATAATGCTTCCTCTCACTCCTCAACGCTCTTCTACTGAGGTGGATTTGCTCAGCACCTGCACAGCCCCCCACAGAGGGGCCCCCGGGACCCCCACCCTCTGCACACAGCTCTGTCACATCTGACTCCGCCTCCTCTGGCCCCTGTGATTTACACACGGCACTAATCAGGAAATGGCTCTTGTGCAAATGAAAAAGCATAGATCTGTGCAGTAACAGGGCAGATATGATTCCAGCTCCATTACTCACTTCTGAATATGCAGAACATCAATGTTTAACGCCGGCAGCCGCAGCTAAAACCTCGGGTCAATGGGGCAAACGCAGAGAACAGAGACTGGGTCCAGCGCTCGGAAGCTTTCTGTGCAAGTTAAAGCAACACCGTGTAACCTGTCAACTTCCAGTCCATGGAAATAGAAAGTTAAAGCCAAAGTTCAGAACATTCTCCATGGAGACAGAGGAGTTTATGCCGTTCTGTGGAATATTGGCTCTATTCACTCTTCCGTCACAAACCGGGAAGACGTTTGGAAACCTGCGCTGACACCGGAGCAACTGTGATCAAACCCACTGAAGGAAATGTGATGGTCAAATGAAGCCTGCAGACGCTGTTTGGAATCATCCTCGTCTCTTCTAATCGCATGTGCCATGTGGGGAAATGACGAAAACTGAGGTGCGGGTGGAATTGCGGATGAGCCAAACATAACGGAGATGGACATGAAGAAAACTGGGACATTTTCTCAGTTTTCCTACATTTTCTCAGACTTTCGACTGCAAACAGCCCAGAGGAAGTTTCATCACAGGCTTCTAAACGTCTTCCTGTTTGTGACGCAACAAGCAGGACCTTCTCCCACGCAGTCAGGTTTGTGGAGGTGCAAGCCTGCTCACAGTAAGGATAAATGTTCCAAATCCAAACACGTTCCTTATTTGTGTGTATTTTTCGGCTAAAACGTTCCACGGTGGGGCTTTAAATATGAAGAGAGCTTCGTGAACATTAGGCTGATTACAGACCAGATACGATTCACTGCGACCCAGCGTCGAGGAACCTCCCAGAGACACAAGGCAACAGGACAATGAGTGCGCCTGGCACCCGTCCCCGACACACACACTCACACTCACACACACACACACACACTCACACACTCACAGGGACCACACATCCGTCCACTCTCTGGGTTCATCAGGCAAATACTTCAGCAAATGAGAATGAATAGAGCCTTACCTGTTCCATTGGCTGTGTTTGCTATAGAAGAGAGGACACACAGCTAAGCAGCTTTGAGATACAAGTGCACACAAACACACAAACACATGTTCCATTCACTGTACACTCTTTAACGGTCTTTAAGGGTCTTTAAGGGTCTCTAAGGGTCTTTAAAGGGTTAAAGGGGCACTCACCACTGGAGCAGTCCAGACCTCCCCAGCCCGGCTCACACTGACACGAGTCCGGAGACACACAACGGCCGTGAACGCACTCCTCCGAACACAGCGCTGCAACACGACACAAACACAACGACAGGGATTTAAGACGCACACGTCACACCGTTTAATTCACACACGTTTAACACACAAACCCTGCACATTTAGCACGAGTCTGTGGATCGTTTCAGTCCTGGAGCTGCTGATCTCCACTGAACGAAAGGGAAAAGGAGCTGTTCAATTGGAAACTAGCACTTCATGACATCACAAGGTGGAGCAGAGCGTTTGGAGCTTTGGAGATGTAGACAGACAAATAATAAAGAGTTCCTCGACTCCAGCTCTGTGTGTGAGGAACATTAGAACATGGATTAAAGTTCACAGGAGTCTGTTTTACATAATCTAGAACCTTTCATCTGTCTGAGTCATTTCTTGGACCACTTTTTCCCACTTCTATTTGAGTAATACTATTTTGAAGTAACAGTGCACTTTCTTGAATCCATTTTTGGCTTCTTTACCACCTCTGCTTCTCGGATGTTCAGAGCCATAAAGGTCACAAGCTGTTTTTGGGTTAACAGAGAAGGAAAACAAAAGAAACTCTCCAGAAGATTGTGGATAGATTTCAAACAGTGTTTCCAGTTTTCCGTGCAAAAAGTGGGGATTGTGTATTGTTGTTTATGGATGCTCTTGATGCAGTCCCTGTGCTGAGAGGCTAAAAGCTTCTTGTGTTCATGCCTCGCACTTGTTTGAAGATGTAGAAAAGGATTAGTGCTGTAAAGCTTTCACCAGTGTAATAAAGCCAAGATTTACACCGCAGACTTTTGGAGGTGAAGTGAACGCTGGCACCAAGATGGAGATGTGTAATTAGGCAACTTTACTTAAACACACAGAATAAAACACAATTTATAACAAGAATCAGGGAGTGAACAATATGCAAATGTGCCTGTGCGCTCTCATTATGCTTTTAAGTCCATGGTGCAATATTTAAAGGTCCATGTTACATTATTCTCTCTGTTCTAAAGTCGTTTCCTCGTCACAAACAGACCTGAAGATGTGTTTCGTTTCACACACGTTCAACACACAAACCTCCAGGACTTAAAGCTCATAAGAGTCAGTTCAGTTTAATACAGAAGCTTGAATACAGTTTTGTGGACACACTGTATTTTTGCACTAATGAGATTTTAGCGAAGATCCGTCCAAAACACGTCCGGCAGATGAGGCTGAAGTGGTCTTAAGATGTGCGCTGATTAATCGACTGACAAAAGCTCTTAACATTATAATGATCTCCCCCAAGAAGCACATATGCAGAGAAGTAAACAGCTTCACGAGAGACCAGACTCCTGTTTCACTTTGTGCTGTAAACACCAGAAACATCCCCCGAAACCAAAGGTCAAATATGACACCACCAACTGATGAAAGGTCCTCATGTTCTATTGTTCCTCATCACTGTGTTTTCTGTTTGAGAGAAAAACTCTAAATGTGCAGGTCTGTGTGTCAAACATATGAAACAAAACTCAACTCCAGGTCTGTGTGTGACAAGGACACGACAGCAGAACAGAGCAGAGTGTGAAATGGGCCCTTTAAATCAACACATGAGGAGTTTGTCCTGTTCTTCAGAGTTCCTTCTCAGTGTTTCCACTTAAGTCTTTTGGAGCGTTTGAGGGTCTCTGGAACAGGCTGGAGTCAGGTCCTGTGTGGATGTCACTAATAACTGATGAAAATATGAAGTTACCAAACCACTGTGAATGGAAAAGTCTGAAGATGAAAGGGAACATTTCTCCAGTGTTCCTCTCTCCTCTGTTTTTGTGTGATTTTTCCAAAGGTTAACTCTAATAAAATGCAGTGTCCTTTTGGAGTCTGGAGACGAGAGGAGCAAAGGATCGTGGCCCATACTCTTTCACACACTGCTGCATAAAACACTGTTTTAGGCCCAGGAAAAGTTCAAACAAATATTAGTCTTTTTATTCATCATAATCCAGTTTCATTCACAACTGCAAAAATATAGAAGGAAACTCTGTAGTTTGACTTGTTTAAGTGTAAAAGTGAATAAACATCAGAATCAGAAAGGTTTTATTGCCATATGAGTGAACAGGTTCAAACATTAGGACATTGCTGCGGTGCTTGGAGCAGATGTAGACAAACACTAAACATGCGACAAATAAAATAGAATCAAATAAAGTAGAAAACAATAAATTATAATTTAACACAAAATTTACGAATTTACAAGAATATAAGAATATAAAAATCCAACATATCCACCTTGTGATGTCATCGTGTCACTGAACTAAAGGTAAAAGGAGCTGTTCACTTTGAAACTAGCACTTCATGACATCACAAGGTGGAACAGAGCGTTTGGAGCTTTGGAGATATAACAGACGAATAATAAAGAGTTCCTCAAACCCGACTCTGGCTCTGTGAGGAGGAACATTAGGACATTAGCACAGGACTTAAAGCTCAGAGTCAGTGTGATTCAGAAGCTTGAACAGAACGCTCCTCGTGCCGGTTGATAAAAGTGTAGTTTGGTGAAGGTGTTTCCTCACAGTATCTTTGGCCCTGAGCTCAGACCCACAGGCTGTAAATCGTCTCATTTGCTGTGGTGGTGTTTTGTCAGAAGCAGCCGCTCCGACACAGACCAGCGCCGCATTTCCTGATCATTCATATTGAGCCACAGCTCGGCCCATTGATTGAACGGCATTAGTATTCCACAGAGCGTCTTCACGAGCCCGAGTTGGGTTCTGTGGATAATAAAGTGACCTACATGGAGTTTTGTGCCACTGTGCCAGGTTTGTGAAGCAGGACGGGCAGCGGCAGCAGCACAGGCGCTTAGCATGAATAAATCTGAGGCTCCAAGGTCACGGGGCCAGAGACAGAGATCTTATTGGACAAAGATGGAGACACCAGGAGGGAGACAGAGACCTGATGGGAATCGCAGTTCCACCGACATACACGGTCCAAGGGCGGCCAGCCACAGCCTTAACTGATCACTGCCCGTGCACCGGACAGAAGCTAATGCTGTTATCTGAGCGAGCGATACAGACGCTTCACCCACGATACTGCAGGACTACTGCAAATATACACAAATACACACACCAACACAGACGCTTTACCCACGATACTGCAGGACTACTGCAAATATACACAAATATACACAAATACACACACCAACACAGACGCTTCACCCACGATACTGCAGGACTACTGCAAATATACACAAATATACACAAATACACACACCAACACAGACGCTTCACCCACGATACTGCAGGACTACTGCAAATATACACAAATACACACACCAACACAGACGCTTTACCCACGATACTGCAGGACTACTGCAAATATACACAAATATACACAAATACACACACCAACACAGACGCTTCACCCACGATACTGCAGGACTACTGCAAATATACACAAATACACACACCAACACAGACGCTTTACCCACGATACTGCAGGACTACTGCAAATATACACAAATATACACAAATACACACACCAACACAGACGCTTCTGCACGATACTGCAGGACTACTGCAAATATACACAAATATACACCCCAACACAGACGCTTTACCCACGATACTGCAGGACTACTGCAAATATACACAAATATACACAAATACACACACCAACACAGACGCTTTACCCACGATACTGCAGGACTACTGCAAATATACACAAATACACACACCAACACAGACACTTCACCCACGATACTGCAGGACTACTGCAAATATACACAAATATACACACCAACACAGACGCTTCACCCACGATACTGCAGGACTACTGCAAATATACACAAATACACAGACACTTTACCCACGATACTGCAGGACTACTGCAAATATACACAAATACACACACCAACACATACACTTTACCCACGATACTGCAGGACTACTACAAATATACACAAATACACACACCAACACAGACGCTTCACCCACGATACTGCAGGACTACTGCAAATATACACAAATACACACACCAACACAGACGCTTCACCCACGATACTGCAGGACTACTACAAATATACACAAATATACACACCAACACAGATGCTTCACCCACGATACTGCAGGACTACTACAAATATACACAAATATACACACCAACACAGACGCTTTACCCACGATACTGCAGGACTACTGCAAATATACACAAATACACACACCAACACAGACGCTTCACCCACGATACTGCACGACTACTGCAAATATACACAAATATACACACCAACACAGACGCTTTACCCACGATACTGCAGGACTACTGCAAATATACACAAATATACACACCAACACAGACGCTTCACCCACGATACTGCAGGACTACTGCAAATATACACAAATATACACACCAACACAGACGCTTCACCCACGATACTGCAGGACTACTGCAAATATACACAAATACACACACCAACACAGACGCTTTACCCACGATACTGCAGGACTACTACAAATATACACAAATATACACAAATATACACAAATATACACAAATACACACACCAACACAGACGCTTCACCCACGATACTGCAGGACTACTGCAAATATACATAAATACACACACCAACACAGACGCTTTACCCACGATACTGCAGGACTACTACAAATATACACAAATACACACACCAACACAGACGCTTTACCCACGATACTGCAGGACTACTGCAAATATACACAAATACACACACCAACACAGACGCTTTACCCACGATACTGCAGGACTACTGCAAATATACACAAATATACACACCAACACAGACGCTTTACCCACGATACTGCAGGACTACTGCAAATATACACAAATATACACCCCAACACAGACACTTTACCCACGATACTGCAGGACTACTACAAATATACACACCAACACAGACACTTTACCCACGATACTGCAGGACTACTGCAAATATACACAAATATACACCCCAACACAGACGCTTTACCCACGATACTGCAGGACTACTACAAATATACACAAATATACACACCAACACAGACGCTTTACCCACGATACTGCAGGACTACTGCAAATATACACAAATATACACCCCAACACAGACACTTTACCCACGATACTGCAGGACTACTACAAATATACACAAATATACACCCCAACACAGACACTTTACCCACGATACTGCAGGACTACTGCAAATATACACAAATATACACACCAACACAGACGCTTTACCCACGATACTGCAGGACTACTACAAATATACACAAATATACACACCAACACAGACGCTTTACCCACGATACTGCAGGACTACTACAAATATACACAAATACACACACCAACACAGACGCTTTACCCACGATACTGCAGGACTACTACAAATATACACAAATATACACACCAACACAGACGCTTTACCCACGATACTGCAGGACTACTACAAATATACACAAATATACACACCAACACAGACGCTTTACCCACGATACTGCAGGACTACTGCAAATATACACAAAAATACACCAACACAGACGCTTTACCCACGATACTGCAGGACTACTACAAATATACACAAATATACACCCCAACACAGACGCTTTACCCACGATACTGCAGGACTACTACAAATATACACAAATACACACACCAACACAGGTAAGTCAGATGTTCCAGTCACTTCCATGGCCACAGGTGTATAAAATCAAACTTGTGAAAGAATGTGTCTCTCAGGAGCTCGGTGAACTCCAGCGTGGAGCTGTGAGAGGAGGAACCTGTGACACGAGTCCTGTCGTGACATTTCTTTCTCCTCAACATTCCACAGTCGACTGTCAGTGGGATTAGAACAAAATGGAAACAATCGGGAACGACAGAACTCAGCCACAAAGTGGAGGCCACGTCCGAGCAGCTGCGTCCAGGCCACACATCAAGTGCAGTGGTGTAAAGTGCCGCCTCTGGACTCTAGAGCAGTGGAGACGCTTCTCTGGAGGGACCAAGCTTCTCCATCTGCAGATCTGATGGACGAGTGTGGGTTTGATGACTCCAGGAGAACAGTTCTTGTCTGACTGGGCTGAGTGTAAAGTTTGGTGGAGGGATTATGGTGTGGGCTTGTTCTTCAGGGGCTTAGTTCCAGTGAAAGAAACGCTGAAGGCTTCAGCAGAACAAGAGATTTTGGACAATTCCATGTCCCAACTTTGTGGAACAGTTTGGAGAAGCTCCTTCCTCTTCCACACGACTGTGATCAGAGCACAAAGGTCCAGAAAGACCTGGAGGAGAGAGTTTGGTGTTGAGGAACCTGACGCCTGCAGAGTCCTGACCTCAGCCCGATAGAACAGCTTTGGGACGAATTAGAGCGAATCAGACCTCCAACATCAGTGTGTGAGCCTCAGACCTCCTCCAACATCAGTGTGTGAGCCTCAGACCTTCTCCAACATCAGTGTGAGAGCCTCAGACCTTCTCCAGCATCAGTGTGAGAGCCTCAGACCTTCTCCATCATCAGTGGTGTCCTCACAGATGCTCTTCTGGAAGAGGCTCCAGAATTCCCATAAACTCTCCTAAACCTCATGGACTCAGAAGTGCTGAAGCTGTTAGATCCTCAGGAGCCACGTCAGATTAAACCCTCTGGATTAAGAATGAGATGAACTTCAGTTCAGATCAGAGTCACGGCAGGAGAGGGAAGACTTTTGGAAAGATAGTGTAAATATATGATGTGAGGGGGTGTTCTACATGTATGTGTATTGTCAGAATGTTCGCCAGTTACCATGGAGACACAATGCACATATTAGCAAACTGTCAAATTTATTTTAAGATGGTCTAAAAACTACAAGTACTCAGGGCTCTACAGTGCACCCATTTCACTCGCATTTGCGAGTAAATATTTCACTGTGCGAACGAGGAAAACAAAACATTCGCACCAGTGTGAGTGCTTCTGCAGCCACAGTAAGGAGCTGCGCACAGACGTAACTGACGAGCTAAACGTTCTAAATGTGTCAAACATTAGGGGCGCAGTCACATTAGGACTTTAGAATCGTGCCCAAGCCTGGAGCCCCTAAAGCACGGCACACATGCTCAGCGCGAGCGCAGCCGAACCGTGCTCGGGCACGACACCTCCGACCGCGCACAACCCCAGCATACGAGCTCCGCGTGTGCGGCGATATCACTCAGACAAACAAAAACACACCCATGCCCACCTTCAACGAGGAGCGCCCCACAGCAGGACCCACACCTGCCCCACCACTCAGGAGACACCCCCGTGCCGCTGGACTTCCTCCTCCGACAAAGCCAGAGTTTTGTGTTGGTCTTGTCTCGGACTCGAGCGCATTTGGACTCGGTCTCGTCACGGACTCGGGGTCTAAATACTGAGTGCGGTCATATATCATTACCGCCGCTACTGCGGGCAATAAACTTGTACTGCTGTGCGGGACCTGTGCTGGAGCCCCCGGACACTGTGCAGCACCTCCAGCGCGCGGCTCGTCCACAGCTCCACCCTCAGCCTGCATCACAGGACAGGTTAAACATCCCACCTGTCCATCCGCCACATGTCAAATACGCCAAGACTAATTTTATGTCCGCACAGAGCAGAGCTACAGCACAGAGCAGAGCTACAGCACAGAGCAGAGCTACAGCACAGAGCAGGTGATATGTGGGCTGAAGTTTGCCAAATAAATCTGTTTGTCACAATGTGACTTTTGTTTGGTAAATGTGCAGAGGCTAAAAACCACTTTAAAACCAGTAAGAGAAAGTAACTCCAGTTATGAATTTGAAAAAACAGGTTTAAAAATCCTGCACTTTTTACACTTTGGTGTAAAGTGCCAGTGGAAGTTCTCTTAAAGAAGAGGTTCTTAAACTGTGGGTGAGGGTCCAAAAAGGGCCACAGAGTGTTTCAGTTTGTTTGGCTTATTTTAAGTCTAAATATTAATCAGATAAAATGAAGATATATTTATAAAAACATTGCGATCATGCAGGAAAAGTACAGTATAATTCTTTAGTTTTTTGGTATTAAATTTATTCAGGGTCGGTGTTGCTGTGCGTAAGTTCTGCACTGTAATAAATGTTCAAAACGAAAACCTACTTGTGCCCCATTTTTTTTTCTCTGTGCTCCTAAAATTTTTAACTTAGGGGCACATGTGCTCCTGAAAAAAAAAGTTAGTGTAGAGCCCTGTACATACTAATGCTAATGCTAATTTGTGACTGATGTTCTTCAGAGGGACGTGTTTCACAGCTCAGATCCTCTCACCTGTGGGAGAGTCTGGTCTTTATGCTCAGATTATGTTCAAATAAAACTCTAAAACAACCTCAGACAGAGCAGTGCCTCCGGTTTGGATGAGCAGCAGTGGATGAGTATAATTAGAATTACTGCGCCACAGAAGAGGCTCCATAAGACGGGCTGTTTGTCATCACGCTCTTCTCGTTGTCTAATTATTCGGCGTCTCGTCAGCTCCGGCTCGGATCCACATTAATGAGCTCTCGAGTTGTGCACTGGGGTCTGCATTAATGTGCTGACCTCTGATCTGTCTTCAGTCATTACATTCAGACCGTCACCATCAGCCTCTTCTCTGTGACTTTGATCGGTGTGGGGCCGCGGGGCCGTCACAACTGCAGGGGACAAAGATCTGACTCTGTGACTCTTAACTTGGTTTTGGAGAGATTCATGTTTCAGGAATGTTTAATCTCTTATTTTGAAGACTCTGTGTGTCGCTCGTCTCCTGTTTTCATGCTCACTGTGAAGTACGAGCTGTGGCTCGTCCTCTTCCTCCTCCAATTCCATGTTCTTCATGGTGATGCTCGTAGGACTGGGCAGAGTCCAGTCATTGTTTTGGTCCAACGCTCTGCTCTAGTGTGAAGTCCAGCTCCACCGGAGCATGGTCTAGTCCTGGTCTAGTCCTGGTTTAGTCCTGGATTAGTCCTGGTTTAGTCCTGGTTTGGTCCTGGTTTAGTCCTGGTTTAGTCCTGGTTTGGTCCTGGTTTAGTTCTGGTTTAAACCTGGTGTAGACTTGGTTTAGGCCTGGCTTAGACCTGGTTTGGTCCTAGTTTGGTCCTGATTTGGTCTTGGCTTGGCTCTGGTTTTGGCTCTGGTCTGGTCTAGTCCTCGTTTGTTTCTATCCATAGGAGGGGCCCACAGCCTGGTTTAGTCCTGGTCTAGTCCTGTTTAGCCCTGATTTGGTCTTGGTTTGGTCCTGGTTTAGTTCTGGTTTAGTCCTGGTCTAGTCCTGGTCTAGTCCTGGTCTGGTCCTGGTCTGGTTCTGGTTTGGTCCTGGTCTGGTCTTGGTTTAGTCCTGGTCTAGTCCTGGTCTGGTCCTGGTCTGGTCCTGGTCTGGTCCTAGTCTGGTTCTGGTTTAGTCCTGGTCTGGTCCTGGTTTAGTCCTGGTCTAGTCCTGGTTTAGTCCTGGTCTAGTCCTGGTCTAGTCCTGGTTTAGTCCTGGTCTAGTCCTGGTCTAGTCCTGGTCTAGTCCTGGTCTAGTCCTGGTTTAGTCCTGGTCTAGTCCTGGTCTAGTCCTGGTCTAGTCCTGGTCTAGTCCTGGTTTAGTCCTGGTCTAGTCCTGGTTTAGTCCTGGTTTAGTCCTGGTCTGGTCCTGGTTTAGTCCTGGTTCAGATCCATAACACACCAGTTTTCTTACGCTGAAGTCTTTGTGGTTGTTTCTTTATTAAATCCTTTTAAGTGGTTTTAGATGGAGATGTACAGATGTTTAAATAAAACGTGACTTTTGTGCACAGTCTGGACTCCGCACACATCGGTGCCTCTCAGAATTCCTCCCAAAACGACGGCAGTCTCGGAATGATCCAAGTTTCTGAGGAGGAAAAGTTTGAGGCACATTTGATGATCCTGGAGATGATGAGGTCTGGGCAGAAAAGGGACTCGCCGCCTTTGATTTCTTTTTCATTTTTTAGCTTTGTTGCGGTTTTTTTTAAGCGCTTCAAAGATTTTTTAAAATAAATGATTCTGTGTCGGGGCGGGAGCGTGAGGAGAAGTCATGTAGAATCACATTCCGGCGCCGCTCTAATGCTCCACAAATGTCATAAATTGAATCGTGCCATAAACTGAGCTGTCAGGTCTAAAAACCACTGTTCCTCCACTAAAACTCCTTTATCAGACTCTGGGAGAATATTAAAAGTATTAACGCTGGCTGACAATCCCCAATTAGCTCCATTGTTCCGAGCGCTGATAACACCGCGGCGTAATGAGCCAGATTAGCCTTTTATCTCGATAAAAGAACCCATTTTCCAACAGATTCTTTAGACCTGAGTTAAGCAGCGATTCATGAATTTCAATTAATATGAAAGACCTACCTCCTACTTTATTATGCCGTTCCTTCAGTACACCAGACCTCCAGAGAAGCCTGCCCATATTCCAAACTTCATTTCCATATTTTTTCAGCTGGTTTTAAAGGGCTCCAGTGCATTTGCATGTCCCTCTTCGCGCTGATCAGAATTTGCTGATTGAAAACTCCGAGGCGGTGACATTGAGTTTGTCTCCGTTCCCTTTGAATCCCGCCGACTCATTGATTACAGGTAGTCGATGTAGCGCCTTCGTCAGCAGATCTCCTCGGGCTCCTCCATCCGTCCGCCGCAATTAGGCTGAGCGTCGCCAGGAGCTCGCCGTCTTCTGAATTATCTTTGAATCTCCAGTTTAGCGTTTTTGCCAGAGGTGCGTTTCTGCGATTAGCTGCAGGGACTCTCCTGCTGCTCTGTGGACTGTAATGGAGGGATGATTGAGAGACGATCTATATTTTCAGTGTTAGGGCCCTTGCCAGGCTCCGGTGACCCCGCGGACCCCTGACCCCTCAGACCATCATGCCTCGGGCTCCTCTCTGTTTAACAAACCTCAGACACAATGGCCCCTGCCCTCTGCAGGCCCTGACCACAGCCGGAGCAGCACAAACAGCACAGGAAGCAGCTTTGTTTGAGACTGAATCGTGCACTGACACCTGAGAGCTTCAGCTGCAGAATATGAGCTTCACCGCGTTATTTTGACACTATAACATTATTTTACAGCACTTTTCTTACTAAAGGTTCATCGTTCACTGTAAAGAACCACATTTAGTCGTCCAGTCAGACACCAGTTTATAACGTTTCCTCAGGAGAGGCAATTCCAAGGCTGAAAGATCCAAATGATTCACAAATGAAACACAGTGGAGCACTTCCCATATCACCACATGACATCACAAGGTGGAACACAGTGTTTGACAGTAGTTTGAGACTCAGCCAACACTGCAAAAAAGGCCTAACAAAAAATAAGAAAAAAACACAAATTTTGAGGTAAAAATTCCCTATTTTAAGTGAAATTTTCTGCCAGTGCAGTAAGAAATTTTCACTTACCAAATTTTCTTAAAACAAGACAAAATATGAATCTTGTTCTAAGCAGAAAACACGAGTTTCAAGTATTTATGGCGAGATTTTTCCCCTTATTGGTTTGAGAAGGAAGTTAAAGAGGCTTAACCTGGACTGAGTTAATATAAAAGTGCTTAGAATAAGTTGTAATATGGAGATAAGATAAATCAGGATGAATATCCTGAAACAAGTAAAAAAAAAATCATCTTATTAAGTAAAGGAATCTTAAAATTGATCTTTTAAGATGAATCTGCTGAATTTCACTGTGCTGGAAAATCCTTTTGTGTAGTGTAACTCTGCAGGTTTGTGTGACTGAATGAAACAAAACACAACTCCAGGTTTTATGTTTCTGAAAATAGCACAATATGGGCCTTTAATCCCAACAATGTCTAAAGAGTTAAATATCAGATGCACTCACAGCTTTTCTATTTGGCTTCAACACGACAGAAACGAAGAAAAGACTAATGCATTTGGGCATGAAGCTGACTCATCTCTGAGGCTCGTGAACAAGATCCATAATTAAATCAAACGCAGTCAAACGTAGGTGGTTATTGGCAGGGCATCTGGTGTAAATAGCATTCCAGACGACAGACTGAATACTTATGTTTCTTATGTCGGTCCATTTCTTCTTGCTCCACAGTGTTTTTCTCTGTCTGGACCTGAACAGTGGACGGTTCTGCGGCGGCTGTGGAGAGTCTGGGGAGAGGCTGAAAAGGTCAGAAATAACAACTGACCAAGGGCCTCTTTTCAGGAGACACAAGTTTATATAATGCACCAATCCCCGACCGCGACACCGACCGAGCTCCACCGACCGGGGGCCACAAGACGCTGCCTCCACACAACAAAAACACCGCACAAAACCAGCTCTTTCTAAAGTTTGAGCGGTTAGAAGAAGAGAAAACATATTATGACAAAGTAGAGCACAGAAACAGACTGAAAAAGAAACTGCGCTTTTTTGTTCAATCACAGGTTTCAGTTTGATTTGACTTTTTATAAAAATAACCTCCAATAAAATAGTCCAATTTCCTGCACCAAAGTCAGAATCAGCTGTTTTTACTGACAGAGGAACTCACTGTAGACGTCTCTGTGATGATCTTAAATGACTGTATTAACCCTAAAGCTCTGATCTGCACGTGTCGTCCAGTCGAGCCGCTGAACTGTGGCTTGAAGCTGAATCCTGATCTTGTGCATTTGTGTTTGTGCCTCAGGCGTTCGACTCTCTGTCTGCACTGTTTTGGAAACGGTCACATTTTTATACAGCACTTTTCCACCTTCAAAACGCTTTACAACGAGGAAACAGTCCCACATTCACACACAGTGCTCACAGACACTGGGGCTGAGGCGGGGTAAGTGTCTTGCCCAAGGACACGACAACAGCTTCATCTGTGGAGCTGGAATCACACCACCGACCTGAGGGTCAGTGGATCTGACGCTCAGTGATGATTATGTCGAGAGCGAGATTCAAACCGCCAAACTTCAGATCAGTGACAAACTCCCCACCGACCGTTAATGAACATGAATTTATTCTACTGAATTCAGATTTAAAGAAAAGATCAAAATGATAAATCTGAATGCATCATACTGATACTTTGCAGTGCAGCTGGGGGTGCTCTACATGTATGTCTGTGGTGGAATGTTAAGCAGTTACCACAGTGACACAATGCACACATTAGCAAACGCAGACAAAAATGTTTAAAGATCGTCTGAAAAGTGATTTAAAGAGCACATGTTCACGGTCCAGTTCAGGAGTTTGATTTGACACTAGTGACTCACTGAATATCTGTTGGCTAACGCTAATGCTAACACTAACGCTAATGCTAACGCTAATGCTAACGCTAATGCTAAGGCTAATGCTAAGGCTAGCTTGTGACTGTGATGCTCTTCAGAGGGACGTGTTTCACAGCTCAGATCCTCTCCCCTGTTGGAGCTCAGGTCAGTCAGTTCTTTATGGTCAGACTGGGCTTGAACAAAGCTCAGATTAAAGTGGAACAGAGCCCCAGACACAGCATGCCTACAGTTAGCGTCACGCCCTCAGGAAACATTGAGCACGTCAGCTGCAACATATCAATATTTAATTATGAATTATAAATGACACAAACCTCTGGCCCTGCCTTATGCCGCTGCTACGGGAAGTTAAAACGATCCACAGATACGAAGGCGTTCCATAAATATGCAAGTTTTTTATAAATTATCCAGAGACACATTTTATCGATCGTCTTTTCCGATGTTTACGATTGAATGTCACGCACTGGGTTCATCCGAGGCCCACCGCTCGTTTAATGCACAGGAGAAAAATCACACTCAAACCTTTTTTGAATTATTAACCACTGAGGTCCTTCGCTTTAACGAGGGCCCTGGGCTAATGATGTACGGGGGATACGTTACACTAAACAAGTGTCCGGAAACAGACGAAGACGAGTTTATTTCAGGTCGTCCGCTCCATGATGCCTGCGCTCCTTTTGTCGCTGCATGCAGAGCAGCCCGGGGACCGAGAGCTCTTAATCCTGAGCCAGAGTGGAGGGATTACAGGGGCTGGAGGAGTGTGTGACCACAGCACCAAACACAAGTGCCCTCTCTGCCCCCATCAGCCGCCCATCAGCCCCCCCGGCCCACTCCACCCACAGGGGCAGGCCAGGTCCGCCCCACTCACAGAAACACCGGGCCCCACTGCGGCGCCATCATCAGTGCAAACGTGTGGTTTCCTGCACCACAAAATAACAGTGCCCCAGAAAACAGACTCCAGTGAGCTTTAAGTCCTGGAGTCGTGTTTGTTTCATTCACGTTTGAGGAAGTCTTTATTATGAGTCTGTCTCTAAAAATAACCCACAATAGGCGAAATCCGTGAAGCAGTCGGCTGTATTTTTTACAATTATCATGTATGTTTTAAGGCGAGAGCGAGAAGATTCTTCTAAACAGACACAGACGTTCCACCTTCGATTACGCAGAACATAATGCAAAGAAACAGTGAGCCCGTGAAAGGTAAACCACGTTATAGAGGGATGACTGGAGCTCCTTAGGGTTATTATTATTTTTTACTGCAACTTATTTAGCAGTGAGGCTAATAGGACAAGATGCTTCAACCCTTTGGTAAGTGGGTAACTCTGAGTGCAGCAGTTGGTATAACGGGGTAAACGGGAGGGTGTGTGTATCACTGGGGTCATCAGGTGGGCACCTTCCTTCATCAACATTTCATTGATTTAACCCTCGAAGACCTACAGTATCGTATAAGATACAGAGGAATATGTTTCTATAACCGCACAGAACTTTGTAACGGTAAAAAACAGAAACGTCCTTTTCCCCTCTGAAAGTGCAGACATAGAGGTTTCCGTACATTTCTGCGGCTTTATCCTACGTCACACTCACGCTGTGTGATGACGGGAGCAAAACGAGTGTCCAACAGGAACTTTGTTTTCCCCAAACTCATGCGCTCCGTCCATTTTGATCGAGCCAAACTTTGCCAAAGAGTGAAGTGAGTCAAGATGGTCGACTCCTCTGACTGTGTGTGTTTATAACGAGGGAAAAAGTCGCTCTAAGTGGAGTTAATTCTCACATAAAAGGCGCATTACTCATCTTGGTCTGCATAATTGTGCATCTCTTGCTATTTTCATCTGAAATGTATTTTTATTTCAGTCCAAATGTCCAAATCCAAATGTCATTTCCACCCTGGAAATGCAGAAGTGCTGTGGCTCTGGCCCTGGACCTGACAGGAGCTGTTTCCAGGACTGGACCAGGAAAGTCATGGAGCCACTGCACTTTTTTTGTTTTTATGGCAATAAGGAGATTTTTAATTTACTTACAGACTTGAGATTTTGCATTTTTGTAGCTAAGGCCCTAAATTAAGCATTTTTATGTCCAAAAAGTTGTTTCTACATGTTTGCTGTGGGTTTTGTATAAAAGAGTGAATTTTATGTTCTGTTTTTTTTTTTCATCTCTATTTCTGGTTCTGAAGCTTTTCTCACAGCCTCATGACACAACTACAGCAGCAGATTGTGAAATAACAGGTTGGACTGAACAAAAGGAGGTAGAACACTTCATTAGGGGGAAAAGGGGCAGTTTTAAGAAAAAAGAAAAACATTTTAAGAAAAGAAAAAAAAGAAGAAAAAAATCCAGGCGAGGAGAAATGTACTAAAAATGCCCTCAGGTCTTCAGGGGTTAATAGGGAAAAGCGCCTCCTGTCGGGGAATATGGCATCACCACATTCAAGAATCTGAAAACCAACAGTAGAGTTTGTCTAAGCACATCATCCTCACACCTGGAGGAACAGCAGCTCCTCTCAGACCTGCGCCCATAATGTGACTGAGGAGTGTGTGGAGAGAGGGAGAGGCTCTGGACTGAACAAACTGAAGGATGATTTTCATAAACGACGATGATTTTAAGGTGCTGAGAGAACTGGGTGTGAATGAAGATACAGAATTGCTCTGATAATCCGGTCATTATAAAAACATTCTCTATGAACTAAAACATCAGCCTGGGACGAGCGGTGGAAATGAGCTCTGGAGCCACAGCCTGGGACATGCTCCTGTTCAGGTTCATGCCGACTGTGCACTGCCCCCGTCTCATTAAAGAAATACATCCAACTAAGTCGACGCTCAGTAGAGATCAACAATCCCAACTCTGAAATGATCCATGATTTGCAGTAAGAAATAGCGTGCGACTTTTCATGATTTCCTTTCTTTAATGGCGTTTGCAGGACTTTACTCCTGTGTGAACCATGACCACACCCGTCTGTCCAGTTTCAGCTCATTTTTCAGCTCTTGTTGCCACATTTTGAGAGATTTGTGTAGAATAAAGCGAACGATAAGCCCAATATTCACAATTAGCAAATCACTGTGTTCACTGTTGTTTACTATTGTCTTCTATTGTGTATAACTCTGCCTGTAGCGCCCTCTTCTGGTGTTGTAATTGTTAATAGTTGGGCCTTGTGCTCGTGGCAGCCCGGGGCCCTCAGCTCTTATCCAACTATCTGCCTCCCTGAGCTCCAAAAACCACATTTTGTCACAGGGTCCATTTACGGGGCCAGTAATAATCAGATAACCAGAGTAATCAGATAACCAGAGTATTCAGATAACCCCATAATTACATTAGACAGATTCATTACATTCCTGGTGTGGGTTCCTGTTCCCTGAGACGACGGAAACCAGCTGGAGGTCTGTGTCAGGAATCAGGGTTTTTAGAGAAACGCTTCAAAGACAAACTCGTTTTTAAATCACGCTTCAAAATGTGACATTTCCATTTGGACTTTGGACTTTTTTACATCATTTGTCTCATGAAAAACGGTGTGATCAGGAAATCCGAAAACTCCTGTCGTCCTTCAGTCGGTTCATCAGTCGCTGGAGTCTGAGTCGGCTAATTATTATTTTTTTATTAAAATTTGAAATGTCCCATAATCCTCTGCTCTGTTCTCATGCCATTTCATCACACAGACGAGTTCTTCTCTCAGACTGAAAACACTCTGTTCCACCTTGTGATGTCATCATGTGGTGTGGAAGTGCTCCACTGTGTTTTTAAACTCCACACACCTTCACTAGAATCATGTGGATCATTTCAGTCCTGGAGTTGTCGATCTCGGCACAAACATTACTCACATCACATCCTGACGTTTCATCTGATTATTCCAGAAATCAGATTATGATCAGATTTTTGGTGCCCCACAGGAGTACAGAGACTCTGACTGCTTCACTGATCTGTTCTTTCTCTGCTGTGAGGAGACCCCAACCCTGTGGAGACCCCAACCCCGTGAGGAGACCCCAACCCCGTGAGGAGACCCCAACCCCGTGAGGAGACCCCAACCCTGTGGAGACCCCAACCCCGTGATGAGACCCCAACCCCGTGAGGAGACCCCAACCCCGTGAGGAGACCCCAACCCTGTGGAGACCCCAACCCCGTGAGGAGACCCCAACCCCGTGAGGAGACCCCAACCCTGTGGAGACCCCAACCCCGTGAGGAGACCCCAACCCCGTGAGGAGACCCCAACCCCGTGAGGAGACCCCAACCCTGTGGAGACCCCAACCCTGTGGAGACCCCAACCCTGTGGAGACCCCAACCCCATGGAGACCCCAACCCCGTGAGGAGACCCCAACCCCGTGAGGAGACCCCAACCCCGTGAGGAGACCCCAACCCCGTGAGGAGACCCCAACCCCGTGAGGAGACCCCAACCCTGTGGAGACCCCAACCCTGTGGAGACCCCAACCCTGTGGAGACCCCAACCCCATGGAGACCCTAAGAAGCAGTAGATATACAGTAAAATTGTTGTTTTGGATGTGTTTTTCCCCATAAAACACATTATACTGAAGTAAAACCTGTGGTGTGACCTTCTTAACCTGGACATGTGATATTTCTGCACTTCTGTGGTTCATTTAAGTCCATTATGACTCTTGAAGTGTTTTAGTCCAGTTTGAGTCATAAAATAAATCTGATTATAGTTACCAAAGAGCTTCATTTTGTTAATACTTCTGTCCCTATAGATTCTGTATAAAGCGGTGGGCTGAGGCAGTGTGACGTACTCACAGTTACAGGGTTATTTGTAATTTTGATTGTGAGCGTCGTAGCCTAGCTTAGCAATGCTGTCAATCAAATCTGCTGCGATCGTGTAGAATTTAAGACCAAAATGAGGAGCCTGACAGCCGCAGTTACACAGACAGGCCACAGTATTTCAAGAGAAAAAAACTGTAACCAGAGTCCATGGAGTCGGAATCCCGTCCATGCTCATTCCCTGTTGGATTTCGGTGGCTAACAGGTTTAGCTCTGCACAGTTATATAAACCGTGTATGGTCCTGAGTCATTATGATGTAACTTCTGTTCATTTGATTTGCATTAGGACAGTGCAGATTAATGGCCACGTTTACATGTTTTTTTTTATTCTGAATTAAATAGTTTGGAATTAAATTGTTTACATGGACTTTTTAAAGTGGAATTCATTTTTATTCAGAATTAAAGCTCTCATGTAAACACGTGTGAGCCGCAGTTTTAGCATAAATATACTGGAGTTATCGCCATGGCAACAACAGACTCATTACAGGACATTGACCTCAGACACAACAGACACAGGGCATCTCACCGTCTGAAGATAACTGCTCCATTCTAGTTTTTTAACGACTATTTCAACAATACATTTGTTGCCGTTCCTCGTTTTAGTCCTAGAGGAAGGGCATCTGACCTAAATGGCCGCGCTCTTCAGTGATATTATGAGTTATCTGGTTTATTACACATTCTAAGTTAAGTGCCACTGTTCCGTGCAGTGGTCCGTCTCACACGCACTGAGCCAAGAGTTGCACGAGACATGTGGCAATCCGGGGTTCGTGTTCCAGCCGCCGATTACAGAGAATAAAACATGAGCCGTGGAGAAAAGTGCAACCGCCACGGCGCTCGTTTGGCTAAAACATTCACTTTGAGAACTAAGAATAGCCCTGACCAGCGCTGACATGACCGACTGGAGCTTTGTGTACGTGCAGCAATGAGCGGCATCTGACTTCTGAGTGATGTGATTACACATGTTGTGGTCGGAGGAGCCGGGGGGGAACTCGCTCCACATTTATTCAAAGCCTTTTATTAATGGCGTGTTCTCCCGGCTTAAACACGTTTTAATGTAGTTATCCCCAGTAGCGAGTCCTGCAGGGAGTCCCGTTGAACTCTGTGTAGACGCCATTAGATTGTTTTTCGGCGAGATTGAATGTCCTGTGGAAGTGGCCGTTCTAGAGGGGTCCGGAGCCCCCCACGGCCCCCCAGGCCCCGCCCCGTCTGATGTGATGATACGAAATGTCACGAGAGCCGTTTCATCAGATGTGCTGAGGTGGTTTTTCTAAGTAGTACAAGGCTCAGACTGAAGGGTTTAACGCTCAATTAGATTTTTAGGCAAGTTCGTTCACATTTCCGATTAAATGTGATTTATCTGTGATCTCCAGTGTGAACTTCAAACGCCCCAAAAGTGTCCGGCATGAGCCCTGAACGACACGACGTTACAGCAGCAAACTCAGTGTTTACAGAAGTCGCCTAAACGAGGACGTGAGCCTGGAGCACCTGGAGACTCTAAAGCTTCTGTCCTACTGGATCCAGAACATGTGCAGCTTATTTATCTTAAGGAGATCAAGAAGGAGGGAGAAGGACGGCAGCAGCGTCCGTAGAAAGGAACGTGAAGACGGATGAATGCGACCTGAGGAAAAGATCTGATCTGTATGAGTTTTAGGAGCACAGATCCAAGTGGCCTGAGACGCATTTGAAAACACTGGATCTGTGTCCTTCAGACTGTCAGATAAAAGCAGCACAGGGGCAAAAAGATCAGATTTGGGTCACTTCAGGCTACAGTCTGAGCCTAAGTGACATTTTCCATCCCTCCTCTGGTATCGGTTCATATCGGGAATCAGTTAAAGGCAAAGTATCAATATCGATATCAGCACTCAAAAGGCTGGATTGGTGCCCTGGAAAAACACAGTATCTGGGTGAGTTAAAATGACTTAAAATAAGAACATTTGACTTCATTTGAGTCAATTCAACTCGACAGGTGAAATGTTCTGCAGTGGAATCAGGGTTTTTCTAATTCAAGCAACATTTTGTTTCTGCAAAGAGTTTAAGAGCAGCAAATGTATTGTCACATTTTAAGTACAGCAGCTCTTCTTCCACTGGCATCATTTTACCTGTCAGGTGAAATCTACTCAAATCCCGGCAAAACTTTCTGAAGTACGTCATCTTAACCAGGCTACGTTTAGTTTTCTGCAGCGTTGAATGTGGAAGGGAAAATACAAGATACAAGAGCTCGTCTGAAACACGGCTCCACTCACACGTGTCACAGCTGCACTCACACGTGTCACAGCTGCACTCACACGTGTCACAGCTGCACTCACACGTGTCACAGCTGCACTCACACGTGTCACAGCTGCACTCACACGTGTCACAGCTGCACTCACACGTGTCACAGCTGCACTCACACGTGTCACAGCTGCACTCACACGTGTCACAGCTGCACTCACACGTGTCACAGCTGCACTCACACGTGTCACAGCTGCACTCACACGTGTCACGGCTGCACTCACACGTGTCACAGCTGCACTCACACGTGTCACAGCTGCACTCACACGTGTCACAGCTGCACTCACACGTGTCACGGCTGCACTCACACGTGTCACAGCTGCACTCACACGTGTCACCGCTGCACTCACACGTGTCACAGCTGCACTCACACGTGTCACAGCTGCACTCACACGTGTCACAGCTGCACTCACACGTGTCACGGCTGCACTCACACGTGTCACAGCTGCACTCACACGTGTCACCAGGTGCTGTAAACACACCAAACTCACACTGAATTATGGTTCATCTTCTTATTCTAGTTATCGGATGTTTACCGACCGTGAAACTGTGTCCAGAGATGGACTGAACACACACCTCACACTGTACACACACCTCACACTGTACACACACCTCACACTGTACACACACCTCACACTGTACACACACCTCACACTGTACACACACCTCACACTGTACACACACCTCACACTGTACACACACCTCACACTGTACACACACCTCATACTGTACACACACCTCATACTGTACACACACCTCACACACACCTCACACTGTACACACACCTCACACTGTACACACACCTCACACTGTACACACACCTCACACTGTACACACACCTCACACTGTACACACACCTCACACTGTACACACACCTCACACTGTACACACACCTCACACTGTACACACACCTCATACTGTACACACACCTCACACTGTACACACACCTCACACTTCACACACACCTCACACACACCTCACACTGTACACACACCTCACACTGTACACACACCTCACACTGTACACACACTGTACACACACCTCACACTGTACACACACCTCACACTGTACACACACTGTACACACACCTCACACTGTACACACACCTCACACTTCACACTGTACACACACTTCACACTGTACACACCTCACACTGTACACACACCTCATACTGTACACACACCTCACACTGTACACACACCTCACACTGTACACACACCTCACACTGTACACACACCTCACACTGTACACACACCTCATACTGTACACACACCTCATACTGTACACACACCTCATACTGTACACACACCTCACACTGTACACACACCTCATACTGTACACACACCTCACACTGTACACACACTGTACACACACCTCACACTGTACACACACCTCACACTGTACACACACCTCATACTGTACACACACCTCACACTGTACACACACTGTACACACACCTCACACTGTACACACACCTCACACACACCTCACACTGTACACACACCTCACACTGTACACACACCTCACACTGTACACACACTATGCTTTTATGTGGCGCTGTCCTGGGTGCCTGAGCCGCTCTCTCAGCTCGTTAACTCCTCTCATTGTTATACAACTTCAATTACATTAGTCTGACTGGGGCAGTAAAGGAGGAGCCGTGTAAAATCGTCCTTTGCTCGTTTTAAGTTTCACACAGGCACATTTAAAGCTTCTATATGATCTTCACAGACTTTTTACAGCCTTTGGACATCTTAGAGGACTGTTTCTGATCAGAAATGCCCCTGGAGTTTTGGGTTTTTGCTCCTGCATGTTTGAGTGAAGCTTATTTAGACCAGAGGAGGAGCAGGAGGAGCAGGAGGAGCAGGAGGAGCAGGAGGAGCAGGAGGAGCAGGAGGAGCAGGAGGTAGAGCAGGAGGAGCAGGAGGTAGAGCAGGAGGAGCAGGAGGTAGAGAAGGAGGAGCAGGAGGTAGAGAAGGAGGAGCAGGAGGAGCAGGAGGAGCAGGAGGAGCAGGGGGAGGAAGAGCAGGAGGAGCAGGGGGAGCAGTAGGAGCAGGAGGAGCAGGGGGAGGAGGGGGAGCAGGAGGAGCAGGAGGAGCAGGAGGAGCAGGAGGAGCAGGAGGTAGAGCAGGAGGAGCAGGAGGTAGAGCAGGAGGAGCAGGAGGTAGAGAAGGAGGAGCAGGAGGTAGAGAAGGAGGTATCTGACTGCGCTCAGAACACTTCCACATGATGACAGCCTCAGGAGGCTCAGGTGTTTTTAAAGTCCATTGACCTTCAGCAGACCTCAGATTTCCCTGTGGAGTTAAACACAAACAGCCTGATTCCAGCTGTTTTGCTGTTACGTGTCGTCAAAACCTTTGGACCGTTGTTTTAAGGAGGTAAGAACATTATAACATGACTTAAAGCACCAGAGTCTGTTATTTGCATAATATTGGACCTTTAAAGATGAACCAAAGGAAATAAGGGAGCTACAGTCTCTCTAACCTCCACAGGCTGGAGTCAGAGCAGATCAGACTTCTGAGGTGAGACAGAGTGAAAGTGCAAAGGCGTCTGAAGCCCGATCGCTGGATAATACAAGACCTTTAAAGGCTCCACACACCAGACACGCCGACACTTTTCCATTATACAGAGTCGGAGCAGAGCGGGCGAAGAGGTGGAGGCAGGAGGTGGAGGCAGGCAGGGGGCTGCACCTACAAACCACCCCCAGCACCGATGTGGAGGTGTCTCCTCTGCTCTGACCGTGCAGCTCCGGTGTGAAATGTCACGAGAGGAGACGGAGGGAGGAAGGAGGGATGGAGGACAGAGGAAGGAGGGAGGAGGTGTACTCACGGACACAGAGGTCTCCGCTCTCGTAGTATCCGGGGCAACACTGTGAGCGGCGGCGGTACATGGTGCGGACGCCGCGGCGGTACGCCGTCTTATAACTGATCCTGAAACACAGACACACGGGGACGTCAGGCTCAAGGGCACAACCGACAGGAGGAGCAGGAGAAACAGGAGGAGCAGGAGGTACAGGAGAAACAGGAGGAGCAGGAAGTACAGGAGAAACAGGAGGAGCAGGAGGGACAGGAGAAACAGAAGGAGCAGGAGGTACAGGAGAAACAGGAGAAACAGGAGGAGCAGGAGGAGCAGGAGAAACAGGAGGAGCAGGAGGTACAGGAGAAACAGGAGGAGCAGGAAGTACAGGAGAAACAGGAGGAGCAGGAGGGACAGGAGAAACAGAAGGAGCAGGAGGAGCAGGAGGTACAGGAGAAACAGGAGGAGCAGGAGGCAGGAGGAGCAGGAGAAACAGGAGGAGCAGGAGGTACAGGAGAAACAGGAGGAGCAGGAAGTACAGGAGAAACAGGAGGAGCAGGAGGGACAGGAGAAACAGAAGGAGCAGGAGGTACAGGAGAAACAGAAGGAGCAGGAGGAGCAGGAGGTACAGGAGGAGCAGGAGGTACAGGAGGAGGAGGAGGTACAGGAGGAGGAGGAGGCAGAGAAGGAGAGAATTTGTGAAGACAAGTTTAAAAATATGTTGAAAATGACAAACAGGAGAATTTTGGCACAATTTCCATCAGAAACACATTTTTCTGACACTTTGTTTTCTTCTGTTTTTATTTGGAGTTTTGTTGCTATGGTGACAGTGACGTCCCTCTGGTGATGTCATGATTTACACCCAGACAGAAAACGGTCAAATGTTGAGTTAAATCTTAAACCTGATGATGTCATGAGTCTGACCTGTGACCTGTCACTTTCATGTGCTCAAAGTTCTGTTTCATTTTCAAACTTAAATCCGGGTTTTCAGGACAGAAATGATTTGTTGGAGTAAATCTGCAGGGCCCAACGTTATAATGGACTTTTATTCATTCTGGTAAAAAAAGCTGATTAAAAACGGACGCCTCGGAGACTTTGTGATCAGCTCCGTCACACTGGTCAGAGATATCACTCTGTACAGACTGTGATTAATCAAGGATTATCAATTAGTCGTTAATTAACTGACCGTTATCTACTATCAGTGAGAACCTCCAGCTGTCAGGGCCTCAGAGGTTCTGCTGGAGGCACCTGTGGATCTACTGGACTTTAGATCATTTCTAACTCATGATTTCTGACCTTCATTAAGGACCATGGACAGTGACAGAAGTTCTGCAGCTTCTCCTCCTTCTGTCCTCACTCCTCCTCCTGTCCTCACTCCTGTTGTCCTCACTTCTCCTCCTCTTGTCCTGACTCCTCCTCCTGTCCTCACTCCTCCTCCTGTCCTCACTCCTCCTCCTGTCCTCACTCCTCCTGTCCTCACTCCTCCTCCTGTCCTCACTCTTTCTGTCCTCACTCCTGTTGTCCTCAGTTCTCCTCCTCCTGTCCTCACTCCTCCTCCTGTCCTGACTCCTCCTCCTGTCCTCACTCCTCCTCCTGTCCTCACTCTTCCTGTCCTCACTTTGCCTCCTCCTGTCCTCATTCCTCCTGCCCTCACTCCTCCTGTCCTCATTCCTCCTGCCCTCACTCCTCCTGTCCTCACTCCTCCTGTCCTGACTCCTCCTCCTGTCCTCACTCCTCCTGTCCTCACTCCTCCTCCTGTCCTCACTCTTCCTGTCCTCACTTTGCCTCCTCCTGTCCTCATTCCTCCTGTCCTCACTTCGCCTCCTCCTGCCCTCACTCCTCCTGCCCTCACTCCTCCTGTCCTCACTCCTCCTGCCCTCACTCCTCCTGCCCTCACTCCTCCTGTCCTCACTCCTCCTCCTGTCCTCACTCCTCCTGTCCTCACTCCTCCTCCTGTCCTCACTCTTCCTGTCCTCACTTTGCCTCCTCCTGTCCTCATTCTTCCTGTCCTCACTTCGCCTCCTCCTGTCCTCACTCTTCCTGTCCTCACTTTGCCTCCTCCTGTCCTCATTCCTCCTGTCCTCACTTCGCCTCCTCCTGTCCTCACTCCTCCTGCCCTCACTCCTCCTGTCCTCACTCCTCCTGTCCTCACTCCTCCTCATGTCCTCACTCCTCCTCATGTCCTCACTCTTTCTGTCCTCACTCTTCCTGTCCTCACTTTGCCTCCTCCTGTCCTCACTCCTCCTGCCCTCACTCCTCCTGCCCTCACTCCTCCTGTCCTCACTCCTCCTGTCCTCACTCCTCCTCATGTCCTCACTCCTCCTGTCCTCACTCCTCCTCCTGTCCTCATTCCTCCTGCCCTCACTCCTCCTGTCCTCATTCCTCATGACCTCACTCCTCCTGTCCTCACTCCTCCTCCTGTCCTCACTCTTCCTGTCCTCACTTTGCCTCCTCCTGTCCTCATTCCTCCTGTCCTCACTCCTCCTCCTGTCCTCACTCTTCCTGTCCTCACTTTGCCTCCTCCTGTCCTCACTCCTCCTGTCCTCACTCCTCCTCCTGTCCTCACTCTTCCTGTCCTCACTTTGCCTCCTCCTGTCCTCATTCCTCCTGTCCTCACTTCGCCTCCTCCTGCCCTCACTCCTCCTGCCCTCACTCCTCCTGTCCTCACTCCTCCTGCCCTCACTCCTCCTGTCCTCACTCCTCCTGTCCTCACTCCTCCTCCTGTCCTCACTCCTCCTGTCCTCACTCCTCCTCCTGTCCTCACTCTTCCTGTGCTCACTTTGCCTCCTCCTGTCCTCATTCTTCCTGTCCTCACTTCGCCTCCTCCTGTCCTCACTCTTCCTGTCCTCACTTTGCCTCCTCCTGTCCTCATTCCTCCTGTCCTCACTTCGCCTCCTCCTGTCCTCACTCCTCCTGCCCTCACTCCTCCTGTCCTCACTCCTCCTGTCCTCACTCCTCCTCATGTCCTCACTCCTCCTGTCCTCACTCTTTCTGTCCTCACTCTTCCTGTCCTCACTTTGCCTCCTCCTGTCCTCACTCCTCCTGCCCTCACTCCTCCTGCCCTCACTCCTCCTGTCCTCACTCCTCCTGTCCTCACTCCTCCTCATGTCCTCACTCCTCCTGTCCTCACTCCTCCTCCTGTCCTCACTCTTCCTGTCCTCACGCGTCCTGTCCTCACTTCGCCTCCTCCTGTCCTCATTCCTCCTGTCCTCACTTCTCCTCCTCCTGTCCTCACTCCTCCTCCTGTCCTGACTCCTCCTCCTGTCCTCACTCCTCCTCCTGTCCTCACTCCTCCTGTCCTCACTCCTCCTGTCCTCACTCCTCCTCCTGTCCTCACTCCTCCTCCTGTCCTCACTCCTCCTGTCCTCACTCCTCCTCATGTCCTCACTCCTCCTGTCCTCACTCCTCCTCCTGTCCTCACTCTTCCTGTCCTCACTCTTCCTGTCCTCACTCTTCCTGTCCTCACTTTGCCTCCTCCTGTCCTCATTCCTCCTGTCCTCACTTCGCCTCCTCCTGTCCTCACTCCTCCTGCCCTCACTCCTCCTGCCCTCACTCCTCCTGTCCTCACTCCTCCTGTCCTCACTCCTCCTGTCCTCACTCCTCCTGTCCTCACTCCTCCTGTCCTCACTCCTCCTGTCCTCACTTCCTGCCTCACTCCTGTCCTCACTCCAGTCCTCACTCCTCCTGTCCTCACTCTTCTGTCCTCACTCTCCTGTCACTCCTCCTCCTGCCCTCACTCCTCCTGCCCTCACTCCTCCTGTCCTCACTCCTCCTGTCCTCACTCCTCCTGTCCTCACTCCTCCTCATGTCCTCACTCCTCCTGTCCTCACTCCTCCTCCTGTCCTCACTCCTCCTGTCCTCACTCCTCCTCCTGTCCTCACTCCTCCTGTCCTCACTCCTCCTGTCCTCACTCCTCCTCCTGTCCTCACTCCTCCTCCTGTCCTCACTCCTCCTGTCCTCACTCCTCCTGTCCTCACTCCTCCTGTCCTCACTTCACCTCCTCCTGTCCTCACTTCTCCTGTCCTCACTTCGCCTGTCCTCACTCCTCCTGTCCTCACTCCTCCTGTCCTCACTCCTCCTGTCCTCACTCCTCCTGTCCTCACTCCTGTCCTCTCTCCTCCTGTCTTCACTCCTCCTCCTGTCCTCACTCCTCCTGTCCTCACTCCTCCTGTCCTCACTCCTCCTCCTGTCCTCACTCCTCCTGTCCTCACTCCTCCTCCTGTCCTCACTCCTCCTCCTGTCCTCACTCCTCCTGTCCTCACTCCTCCTGTCCTCACTCCTGTTGTCCTCACTTGTCCTCCTTCTGTCCTCACTCCTCATGTCCTCACTCCTCCTGTCCTCACTCCTCTCTTCACTCCTCCTGTCCTCACTCCTTCTGTCCTCACTCCTCCTGTCCTCACTCCTCCTGTCCTCACTCCTCCTGTCCTCACTCCTCCTGTCCTCACTCCTCATGACCTCACTTCTCCTGTCCTCACTCCTCCTGTCCTCACTCCTCATGACCTCACTCCTCATGACCTCACTCCTCCTGTCCTCACTCCTCCTGTCCTCACTCCTACTGTCCTCACTCCTCCTGTCCTCACCTACTCCTGTCCTCACTCCTCCTCCTGTCCTCACTCCTCCTGTCCTCACTCCTCATGACCTCACTCCTCCTGTCCTCACTCCTCCTGTCCTCACTCCTCCTGTCCTCACTCCTTCTGTCCTCACTCCTCATGACCTCACTTCTCCTGTCCTCACTCCTCCTGTCCTCACTCCTCATGACCTCACTCCTCCTGTCCTCACTCCTCCTGTCCTCACTCCTTCTGTCCTCACTCCTTCTGTCCTCACTCCTCCTGTCCTCACTCCTCATGACCTCACTCCTCATGTCCTCACTCCTGCCTCACTCCTCCTGTCCTCACTCCTGTTGTCCTCACTTCTCCTCCTCCTGTCCTCACTCCTCCTCCTGTCCTCACTTCTCCTCCTGTCCTCACTTCTCCTTCTCCTGTCCTCACTCCTCCTGTCCTCACTCCTCCTGTCCTCACTCCTCCTGTCCTCACTCCTCCTGTCCTCACTCCTCCTGTCCTCACTCCTCCTGTCCTCACTCCTCCTCCTCCTGTCCTCACTCCTCCTGTCCTCACTCCTCCTGTCCTCACTCCTCCTCCTGTCCTCACTCCTCCTCCTGTCCTCACTCCTCATGTCCTCACTCCTCCTGTCCTCACTCCTCCTGTCCTCACTTCTCCTCCTGTCCTCACTCCTCCTCCTGTCCTCACTCCTCCTGTCCTCACTCCTCCTGTCCTCACTTCTCCTCCTGTCCTCACTTCTCCTCCTGTCCTCACTTGGTACTTGGTGTATTCGCTGTAGTTCACTGACAAACGTTCCTCGTTGTTTGGCGCAAATGGAGATAAAATGTGTTAATATTTTGAATGCATTTTCTTTGTAATTAATTCATTGTAATTAACACATTAATGTCCAACCCCCAGGACTTATACACAATTTAGAAAATACAAATACACTGAATGAGGATGTGTCAAAGTTTGGAGTAGTAAATTATGTTGGGCAAATTCTGTGGAGTATGGACCAGGGAATAACTTTAACACAGACACAGAGACACAGACACAGAGACAGACACAGAGCCACAGACACAAAGACAGACACAGAGCCACAGACACAAAGACAGACACAGAGCCACAGACACAGAGAAACAGAGACACAGACACAGAGACAGGCACAGACACAGAGACACAGGCACAGACACAGGCACAGACACAGAGACACAAACACAGAGCCACAGACACAGACACACAGAGACAGAGCCACAGACACAAAGACAGACACAGAGCCACAGACACAGAGACAGAGCCACAGACACAGAGACACAGCCACAGAGCAACAGACACAGAGACACAGACAGAGCCACAGACACAGGCACAGAGACAGACACAGGCACAGGCACAGACACAGACACAGGCACAGACACAGACACAGACACAGGCACAGGCACAGACACAGACACAGAGCCACAGAGACAGAGCCACAGACACAGAGACACAGAGACAGAGCCACAGACACAGACACAGAGCCACAGACACAGAGACACAGACACAGAGCCACAGACACAGAGAAACAGAGACACAGAGCCACAGACACAAAGACAGCCACAGAGCCACAGAGACAGAGCCACAGACATAGAGACACAGAGACAGAGCCACAGACACAGACACAGAGCCACAGACACAGAGACAGGCACAGACACAGAGACACAGGCACAGACACAGGCACAGACACAGAGACACAAACACAGAGCCACAGACACAGACACAGAGACACAGCGACAGAGCCACAGACACAAAGACAGACACAGAGCCACAGACACAGAGACACAGAGACAGAGCCACAGAGACAGAGCCACAGACACAGAGCAACAGACACAGAGACACAGACAGAGCCACAGACACAGGCACAGAGACAGACACAGGCACAGGCACAGGCACAGAGACACAGGCACAGACACAGGCACAGACACAGACACAGACACAGAGACACAGAGCCACAAACACAGACACAGAGACACAGACACAGAGACAAACACAGAGCCACAGACACAGACACAGGCACAGACACAGAGACACAGGCACAGACACAGAGACACAGACACAGAGACAGAGACAGAGACAGACACAGAGCCACAGACACAGACACAGAGCCACAGACACAGAGACAGACACAGGCACAGACACAGACATGTCCTCACCGGTGTTTGGTGCACTTGAACCAGTTGAGGATGTCGGTGCAGCGGGTGTAGTAGATCTGGTCAAAAGGATGAGCATACGACTCCTGCACCGTCACCGCGTAACTGCAACACACAACAACAATGTCAGCACGCCAGGGCCACGCCAACACCACGCCAACACCACGCCAGGGCCACGCCAACACCACGCCAGGGCCACGCCAACACCACGCCAGGGCCACGCCAACACCACGCCAGGGCCACGCCAACACCACGCCAGGGCCATGCCAGGGCCACGCCAACACCACGCCAGGGCCACGCCAACACCACACCAGGGCCACGCCAACACCACGCCAACACCACGCCAACACCACGCCAGGGCCACGCCAACACCACGCCAACACCACGCCAGGGCCACGCCAACACCACGCCAGGGCCACGCCAGGGCCACGCCAACACCACGCCAACACCACGCCAACACCACGCCAGGGCCACGCCAACACCATGCCAGGGCCACGCCAACACCACGCCAGGGCCACGCCAACACCACGCCAGGGCCACGCCAACACCACGCCAACACCACGCCAACACCACGCCAACACCACGCCAGGGCCACGCCAGGGCAACGCCAACACCACGCCTGGGCCATGCCAACACCACGCCAGGGCCACGCCAGGGCAACGCCAACACCACGCCAGGGCCACGCCAACACCACGCCAACGCCACGCCAGGGCCACGCCAACACCACGCCAGGGCGACACCAACACCACGTCATCACCACACCAACACCACACCATCATCATGCCAACACCACACAATCAGCACACCAACACCACACCAACACCACGGCAACACCACACCATCAGCACGCCAACACCACACAATCAGCACACCAACACCACACCAACACCACACAATCAGCACGCCAACACCACACCAACACCACACAATCAGCACGCCAACACCACACCAACACCACACAATCAGCACGCCAACACCACACCAACACCACACCAACACCACACCACACAATCAGCACGCCAACACCACGCCAACACCATGCCAACACCATGCCAACACCACACAATCAGCACACCAACACCACACCAACACCACACCATCAGCACACCAACACCACACCAACAACACACCATCAGCACACCAACACCACACAAACACCACACAATCAGCACACCAACACCACACCAACACCACCAGCACGCCAACACCACACCAACACCACACCATCAGCATGCCAACACCACACCAACACCACACAATCAGCACGCCAACACCACACCAACACCACACCATCAGCACGCCAACACCACACCAACACCACACCATCAGCACGCCAACACCACACAATCAGCACACCAACACCACACCAACACCACACCATCAGCACACCAACACCACACCAACACCACACAATCAGCACACCAACACCACACCAACACCACACAATCAGCACGCCAACACCACACCAACACCACACCATCAGCACGCCAACACCACACCAACACCACACAATCAGCACGCCAACACCACACCAACACCACACCATCAGCACGCCAACACCACACAATCAGCACACCAACACCACACCATCAGCACACCAACACCACACCAACACCACACAATCAGCACGCCAACACCACACCAACACCACACCAACACCACACCACACAATCAGCACGCCAACACCACACCAACACCACACCATCAGCACGCCAACACCACACAATCAGCACACCAACACCACACCATCAGCACGCCAACACCACACCGACACCACACAATCAGCACGCCAACACCACACCAACACCACACCAACACCACACCAACACCACACCAACACCACACCACACAATCAGCACGCCAACACCACACCAACACCACACCATCAGCACGCCGACACCACACAATCAGCACACCAACACCACACCAACACCACACCATCAGCACGCCAACACCACACAATCAGCACACCAACACCACACCAACACCACACCATCAGCACACCAACACCACACCAACACCACACAATCAGCACACCAACACCACACCAACACCACCAGCACACCAACACCACACCAAAACCACACAATCAGCACACCAACACCACACAATCAGCACGCCAACACCACACAATCAGCACACCAACATGTCCTGGTTTGGTCTGTTTAGGCTGGTATCATTATATATATATATATATATATATATATATATATATATATATATATATATATATATATATGTATATATATATATACAGTGCAGTTTGGTTTGATACGGCATATTTCAAATTAATTTGATAAGATTAAATAAAAACAATGGTTAAGTGGTGTTTGTAACAATAAAAGTCTTTGTTAAACGAGCTCCTGTGCAAAGTTCATATGAAAAACAAACATTTTAATCACCAGAACAGTGAAAATGTCAAATGTGTCGCATAAACGAGTTTTCTCCTGAACAAGCAACAAAACTGTAGCTGGAACAAAATTATTTTTTAAAATATACCAAAGAATACTCAATATATCGATACAGTAGCCCACAATATCGATACTGTATCATCACATTAAACAAACGATATATCGATATTTGAATATTTTTTGCACACCCCTAGGTCCGGTATGTCCTGGTTTGTCCTGGTTTGGTCTGATATGTCCTGGTTTGTCCTGGTTTGGTCTGATATGTCCTGGTTTGTCCTGGTTTGGTCTGGTTTGTCCTGGTTTGGTCTGATATGTCCTGGTTTGTCCTGGTTTGGTC